>OY293421.1:38376372-38648872 GCA_958502065.1 Chrysolina americana | reverse complement strand
ACATACTGACCTACAGTAGGAGATCAAGAAAGTTCGAAAAGGAAGACTGGTAGGATGAATTGTGGACACGTGGATATGTGGAAAACAGGGGATGGCAAAAAGAGTCAATTGATTTGGTTTTATAATTACCCTCACGAAGTTTTTGAGAATCCTGTAACTTAAGGCAAGATTTTATATGTGCATTTAAAAATAGCCATGAGAACCTTTATAGGATATGCCCTCATAGATTTATGTTACAATTACAGAGGTTATATAGATGTTGTTACAGCAAAACAATATCATCTTAGCTGTAATTGTTTTGGTCTTCAGAACCTTCTGCGGGCTATCACAAACTGGAATTGTTACTTGGGCCCCTCACTGGTGGCCAAAACTTTTCACTAAATTATCTATCATTCTAGATTGTTTTAGAATATTTTGATGTAATTTCGAGTATATTGAAAAATTCTTGAACGTTCTTTATTATCCAGATAATTTTAAATAATTCCAGATTATTTTCGAAAATTCTAGATTATCCTTCATAAGAGCGCATTAAATTCTCCTGGAGCAGAGGAGAAGCTGAGTGGTCGTGGTGTTAGAGCGGTTGCTTTCCACCCAGGAAGCTCGGGTTCGATCTGCCATTAAGAGTGGTTCGGAATCCACTTTTACGTAAACTGTAGGTCCCAGATTTCCCTTGCTCGCACAAACTGTGCTTTGAGGGGTTATCTCCAAACATCCGGATGATTTATAATAACAAATTTTATAAATTTCATAATTTTTTTTTAGTAAATATAATTCTAGATGTGTCTATTAAATTTCATCTATTTATATTTCTTCGGTTATTATGTTTCGTTGATCCACAACATAAACGAGAGAATAGTACAAAAAACAAAGTCCAAAATCACAATCTCGTAAATGGCGACCATAGTTAGATACAAATTTAAATCTTTGGGATCATAATATACTTCTACTTCTACTACGTCTATCAAGTTTTGTATAACAAAACATTGGAGTTGATATTTCAAGAACATTATTAGATTCTACATTTGTCGGAAATCATACTTTTCAGATATTATTCAACCAATGATTGAGTGGAAAAGCAATTTGCGATATAATCGTAAAATTTCTGTCATTTGAGGGTCACAAGAACCGACAAACTGACAACGTATAACGTAGTAGAAATGAATTTCGATACTAATCTTTAATTTTCATGGTTTGATACTTAATAAATATTCATTCGAATAGCTGGTGGCCCCTCTGTCGGATTAGTTTGTTTAGCCTCATAAACGGGATCCTGAACTTTGCACTAATTAAGCTGTGCTTTTCATCAATTTTTCAGAGCAACAGAAGAAACACCTTTTTTCAGTGTATTCACGCACTCACAATAAACTCGCAGACTACGCCTCGAACAGGAAATAGAAATACCCGCCCCTCATGAAAGTTAAATTGGGTCGGCAGTTCAGTACGAAAGATAAATGCGAGGAGGGAAGGTAACATGTTCGATGTGGGGAAGGGGTGCTGCATAAATTCCTAATTTTTATCACATCGACAAAATGCGTGACTTTCACTGAAAGTCTCCGGGAAACCAGAAATGAGAAAGCAACAATACTTTATCTGAGGAGATCAGAGGAATTAATTTAAATCGTCCTATGTTAAAAAGCGATAGGACCAACAGGCTGTCGCATGGCTTCTGTTTGGAATAGTGAGAAAACAGTGACTTGGGACAAAAATCAGCAATGTAAAAAGTTGGGTTCTTGCGCTGAATTATTTCCATAATTAACCTCCTCGTTTCAAGCAAGTAATCATCTGTATCCTGATGATTTCAATATTCATGCCCGTTCTCGTGAATAGGAAAATCCTGTAGGGTTCTAAGAACTTCAAGAGAGCCAAGTATCTTAAAATAATAATATACCGATTTTATTATTTACAAAGATTATTTCATTAACATTGGAAAAATTGATCAGATAAGAAAATAATGAGCAGAGTTCAAATTTCATTGTTTTTTTTTTTTATTGAAATTATCGTGTCTTGGCATCTAATGGCCACTGACACGGGATCTGTGATACATTTCATAACAAATTATATATCTGGGATAACATAGTAAAAATCAAATTAACTTGAACAGTCGACAGTCTTTGAGGAACTCTATTACAGTTTTAAACTGGTTTGGTAGACCGAGAATGTTTTTAAGGGTTCCACTGAGTTTATGTTTGCAGCGAGTCGGGCTGAAGTGTGTGCAATTTAAAAGTATGTGCTCGATTGTAAGTCTCACGCCGTCACAGAATTCACAGGTGGATTGTGTGAAGACATGAGGTAACCGTGGGTGAGCCGGGAGTGACCTATTCTGAGTCTTCTTATAACACTTTTGTTTTTTCTTGTCATTGAAGGCATCTTCTGCAGGGACACTGTGGGTTGAATTGTACGCAGCTTAGTGTTACTTGTGTTCCAATGTGTTTGCCAAGTTTGTATCATCATTTGTCGAGTTGCTGATTTTAGGTCTTGATGGAGTTGGATTTGCTCTGCTGGCAAATCGGAGGAACAAATTTGTTTCGCTGCCTGGTCTGCACGTTCGTTGCCTGTAATTCCTATATGAGAAGGGATCCATATGATAGTCACGCGGATGCCTCTAGTGCTGTAATGGTGGCTGGTGTCTAGGATATCTTGAACCAAGGGATGTTGTGAGAAGTTGTTCTTCATGGACTGTATTGATGAAAGGGAGTCAGTACATATGGCGACATTACTGTTATCCTGTATTGGAGTCCTCAAGGCTTGTAGTATTCCATAAAGTCCGGCTGTATGCATGCTACATAGGTCGGGAAGTTTGTGGGTTGCTATTGTTGTATCTGGTGTGGTAACAGCACATCCGGTACCATTAACTGCTTTGGAGGCGTCAGTGTAAAGGATTTTGTCAAACTGCTGGTTGCTTATCAGTTCTCTGAATTTTTGTAAGAAGACTATGTTAGGCGTATCGTGAAACACCACAAAACTTGTTCTTTCACTAAACCCTGTGAAAAGTTGAGTGAGAGTTGTGTTCAATTCCAAGCTGTTCTTTGTTCTGTTTTTCCCCTCCTCGTCTAAATCATTATTTTGGCTGGCGCCCAGGTATAGATTGCGTCCCCGACATCTGACCACAGATTTATATAAGAAGGATAGAAGACCACGACCCAGCTCTCCCAATGGTAAGAATTGCCAGGCAGACGTTTTTTTTGCTTTGGAACAATTGAGATCCAGACAAACGTCACAGTACAAACGAGCTTCCATTGCCGCCCTCACATGGTTGAGAATCTCGTAAGTTATTCCTCTGCTATGCCTTATGATATTTTCTCTCAAATCTTCTAATGTTGTTGATTCTATCTCATACACTTAAGAATTTAAATGATCTCATGGAAATAAATCTAAAGTAGTGAGATCCGGAGACCGTGATGTCCATTCTGCAGGACCTCTTCTGCCAATCCAACGACCAGGAAAATGATCATCCAAAAATTGTCGCACTGGAGCTGCATAATGAGGTGGTGCACCATCCTGCTGAAAAATTATTTCGTTTTCGAATAAATTCATATCCTCTTCAATTGCCGAAAAAAATTGTTGCACTGGAGCTGCATAATGAGGAGGTGCACCATCCTGCTGAAAAACTATTTCGTTTTCGAATAAATTCATATCCTCTTCAATTGCCGAAAAAAATTGTTGCACTGGAGCTGCATAATAAGGAGGTGCACCATCCTGCTGAAAAATTATTTCGTTTTCGAATAAATTCATATCCTCTTCAATTGCCGAAAAAAATTGTTGCACTGGAGCTGCATAATGAGGAGGTGCACCATCCTGCTGAAAAATTATTTCGTTTTCGAATAAATTCATATCCTCTTCAATTGCCGAAAAAAATTACTGCACTGGAGCTGCATAATGAGGTGGTGCACCATCCTGCTGAAAAACTATTTCGGTCTCGAATAAATTCATATCCCCCTCATTTGCCCTATTGATGCACGGTATTATTCCAATTTTGACGATTCACCTCTCCATTTGAACTAAACGTACTTTCATCCGAAAAACAAATTTTATGCAAGGAATTTTGATGCAAGTTGGCCCGTTCAGTGAGACTTTCAAAAAACTCGATACGTCTATCGAAATCATCTTCGTTCAATTCATAAACTAATCTAATCTTATATGGATGAAATTTGTAATTTTTAGAAAACATTTGTACGACTGATTCCTGATTCTCGAGATAACTTAGTAAGAGATTGCGTATATTTCCATAAGTCCAACGTGCCCTAACACTGCAATAGAAATAGCTTCATCGTTGACAACTCCTGAACGGTTATGCTTTTTATTGTTAACAGATCCAGTTTCCATAAATTTGTTCAATAATTCCGAAACATATTTGTGTCGTACATTTCTTCCTATATGATTATCATACGGGCAGCAGCTCTAGCACTATTTCCATTCTGGTAGTACAAATTCACTTATTCAATCCGTCCTCGAAGCGTATAAACCACTGCTTCTCAAGAATTCACAAAAACAGAAACACCAATCGTAACTTCACCTGGTAGGTAATCGTTATTCTAGAATCGAATACAAAATAAAGAGAATATCGAATTCAAACTTAACAAGGCAAAATAAGACTTATTGAAGTATTCTTCAAAAAAACAACTATGAAACCTAGGTAACAGATTGTACAGAAGTTCATTTAGGGCTCGTTTTCAATTCAAATAATTTTTAGCTTCCAAACTATGAGCTTCAGACCATAACGTATTCTAGTTTGTTGAACTCTGTTCATCGTGTAACGTGATAATGCGAAACAATATAAGGTGATCCATTAAAAAAATTGTGATATGCTCTGAGGGTGGGATAGGGAAAGTAACATCAAATCTGATTATGTCAAAATGTGCCTCCCTGTATACTATTGTTGAGGTGTTTTTTATTTTCCCTGAAAATCAATGGTCCAAAAGTTAATCGGGTGGGCTCGTTTTCTACCCAAATAATTTGTAGCTCCCGAACTATAATCGTCAGACCATATGTATTATCATTGAAATCTGCTCACCATGGAGCATCTGATAATGTGAAACAATATAGGGTGATCCAAAGAAATGGTGACATGCTCTGAGGGGGCCATAGGGGAAGTAAAATCAAAATGTGAATATATCCCCCTGTATACTATTGTTGACGTGTTTTTTTATTTTTCCTGAAAATCATTTTACCAAAGGTGATTCAGGGTGGCTCGTTTTAAATGGAATGCACTGTATAGAAAACAATAACGGCCCTAGGGTGCAACCTTGTGGTACTCTTGATTCGAGAGATTGGCATTCAGAATTGTCTGCACCATGTCATGCATACTTTTTTTTATATATTCCTCAAGTAAGCAACCAGTAGCAATAGTGCATTATCTGCAAAACCTATAAATTTCAATGTATTTAGCAACAAATCTTAGTGAATTGTCAAATGCCCCTACTAAATTCTAGTCAATTATAGCCATTCCGAAAACCCGATTATATTCTTGGTAATGTACAAAATATTTTATTATGGACCTTACTTTGTATTTCCATGGCTCTTTCGATTTTTTGTGATAGGGTAGATATGATACTAATTGCACGTAGGTCTTTGAATTCAGTTGGATCTTGTTTTTTCTGGAGAGCATGCATTGAAATTTTCTACGCTGTGGGAAAGACATTTTCTGTTTAACAGAAGTTTATGATATGGGTGATATATGGCTCTATGTGAGGACAGCAAAGTTTGACGAGTGTGATCAAGGTTTCATCGAGACGAGAAATCTCGTCTCGAATGCACTTTCTCGTCTCGTCTCGATCATCGATGTATAAGGTTATAAGGTATAACACAAGGTCAGGGCTGCACCAAAATAGAGGGTATTAAGTTTTATGATAATCATTGATCTCAGTCTCATTTCTCCCTTGTCTCTTTTCTGACGTATTTAGAGCTGTGAGAATTGCAGCACATATATCATTTCGAGACCGGGAAATCTCGAAGTAATTTCTCGTTTCGTCACAAACTTTCTCGATAGTTTCAATTCGACAAAATAATCATTGACTTCACTGAATTCGAAGGAATTTAACAGTCACTTTTGAGTAGAAATACTGGCACAATTTGAAAGAGTTGCTATGAACGGATGTTTCGGTTTAATTTTTTTATGAGTCTAACCGTGTGATGAACTGGAATTAATAATTAAATTCAATAATCACAATCAGCAGAAGGCTCCCAATGTGAATTTTCAAGAAATAATTATTCAAGTTAACTGCAGTTAACATGAGGTATTAGTCCAGTCGAAGCCATTTTCCCGTGGAATTTTGAGAATCAAGGTTGATTTCCTTTAAATATGGATTGAAGTAGTATTTAAAATATTTAAAATCTTTTTTAAAGTCTATCCTACGCCGAAGCGGGCTTTTGCCCTGGGGGTAAAAACAACCCCATCTAAGGGATGAAAATTCGATAGATTGAACAATTATGAGCAACTTTTGGTCTATAAAGTTTTTTTCGTAAAGTTGATACTTTCCGAGTTACTAGCGATCGAAACTGCATTTTTTCATTGAAAAAAAACTCACGTTTTTCAACTGTTTTTCATGATAAAAGCCTTTTGCATAAGAATTGACTGACTTATGTCCGAAGTAAAGTCACTCCTTGTTTTATTTGTAATGTAAACATTAAACCCTCGTCATTACAACTCTAATAGAAATTAATTGACCCCCATTCGCAGCTATCTCCATTTATGATATGATCCGTGTGATTTGACCGGTTTGGAATGCTTAGTTTGGAAAAAATAATTGAGATATGGCGATTCAAAGTTTGCATTTATGCACTAATTGAGGCTTATCCATCCCCTTTGAACTCACTCATTTTCAAAAATTAAGGTTGCAATTAGTATAACGTTAAAGCCTTTGAAATTATCTACAATTTTTTTTTTTGTAAATAAATTTTGCAATAATACTTGAGCAATGCGTTTCTTTTAGGGGTAATTGCATCATATTATGGTATGTTAAATACTATGGACCAGTCCAGTACACGAAACGGTAACGTTCATTCTGTTGCGAATGTGTGTCAAATTTGTCTTTTAAATAGTGCAAGAAACTTGTAAACGTCACTGATAAGGGTAAAGAATCATTGAAATTTTCTTCAATTGAACGTGTTGATAAATTATTTGCAAAGGTAGATTTTTCTAAAGCAGTAAAAGTTCATGTTTCGTGCAGAAGAGATTATAAGCATAGAAAAAATATTCAAGCTGCTAAAAGATAGAATGAGGAAAAACAAGCTTTAAATGTTAGTCCTGTGAAAAGAAAATTGCGACGATCTAGTAAATCATTGAATTTAGGTTCTTCAAGTGCATTGTTACGGAAGCTTTTAATTGGAAAGATGTTTGTTTTTTATGTAGAAAAGAGGTTAATGTTAAAAAAGAGAAAAAAAAGGAGTTGCTAGAAGAAAGAAGATATCACAGATTGAATCGTCTGACTTTGTATCAAGACTAGTGCAGATAATTATCCCATTGAAAGATGATTACCATCGAGAAATATTAAAGCGTATTACTGGTGAAAGTTGCGATCTTGTAAATAAGTTTAACATTTTCGATCTCGAGAGGTAGCTTTTATAAGGGTTGAACGATTGAAAAAATTAATTTTAAATCATTATTGAATTATTCTCAATTTAATAAAAATGCAGTTCAAAATTATCTTTAATTATGACAAAAAAACTAAAAAAAAAAATTATTTTCATTAAATCATATTTCCAGGGGGTGGTTTCTAATAATTTCATTCTAACAAAAATTTAAATTCAATGACGCAATTTTAAAGCGTTTCAAATTACAATAAACATCTTTATTACTAGTTTTGAAAATTACTACCCCTTAGGGGATGATTCACAGAGGTTGCATCTATCTGATTAATTATAAACTCGTTTGAGAATGTCAAGTAGTCTATAGATAAATAACTTACTTTATTTTAACCAAATATATGCTAAAATCTACGTTTCAAAATTTTTTTTGCAATAAGAGGTAGTTTTCACCCCTAAAAACAAAAGGAACTGTCGGCACAGGGTATATTTTTAAGACGGTCGGTAGAGCCCAAATCTAAATATTCATTAAAATCGATGTTAATTCTCAAATTCCACGGTTTTACAGTTTTTTTACCGCTGATGACTACAGAAATATTGATGATACAACAAGTGTTCGAAAGCAAAAGTTCATTTGTGAAATGATATTTGTTGAATACCATCTAATCATTCTATTGCACATTCTTTATATTCATAACTATCTAAATAAGAGTTTATTCAATTTAGAATAAACATTTTTTCAATTTGCTTTCAGTTGCAAGCGCTGCCAACATAAGGTTTAGTCTGACGGACTACGATCCTGCTGCCTCCAATATCATTCGGACTAATTATCGGTGGATGGATGTTTATACATATTTGTGGGTATTTTGAGATGTCAGTTTTGTGAAACATCAATCGGGAATGATTGTATTTGAGAATTTATATTACCCCAAATTCCAATTAGGAATGCTGTAATCAATTTCTTCGGAAATCTTAGTCGAATCGATTACATTTATGCCAAAATGAAAATCCAAGACTATTTTCCATCTTGCTGATGTCCAGTCTCATGAGAAACGGTTTGATTTGGTAGAGATTAACTTGTTGCCTTGGAGAGAAGTATGAATTTGTTCATTTGATGTTCTGATCGAGAAGCTGTTTGGTTGGGTTTGAGTCTAACAGTTTCTTAATTTGATATAGTGGGGTCTGAGACATTGTGTCCCCCTTGTCTTCTTTCATTAGTTTCTCTTTAATCCTTGCTATACCAGATATGAGAACAACTGGACATCAGTAGGTCTGATTATAAATAAAATGAATAAATTTGGTAGGATCAAAAGTGGTATGAAAGGCAAATATCCTCTCAGTTCCAAAACTATCAAATTCATTTGACTTGGCTGGGACTCAGGAACCTTTCGTGGAGAGAAAACAACTAGGGGATGACCTCTCCCGAATAGAGTACGAGCTCTGTCTTTTTTTTCCAATAATGACGTTCTGGACGGATATTGCACAATTGAAAGTCAGATAGAGTTCAATTTCCGTTATGGTAATTGCTGTCAGATAATTGCCTCATTCAATTTTTTGAAACCGTTGAAAAATCCTATATCGAGCCTGTGTAATTTATTTATTTTTGTTCATCAAAAACCTTCAGTGATGTGTATATATATATATATATATATATATATATATATATATATATATATATATATATATATATATATATATATATATTTATGCTGCACGAGACTTTCACAATCAAACAAAAAATTGAGTTTTCATATTTTCTCACTATAAATTTCGGAACGGTGAACAGCTTTTATTTTTCCCGAATAGAATTCTCTCCGGAGTTAGTTCTCGTTTCCTTTATCTCTCGCTATAATGAACCACATTCAAGCAATCTGCTTGCACAATCTCTAACCAGAATAACGTTCGCACCTGCTACCATTGTGTACAGAGAGATGCTTCCAGAGATGCCATCTCTGTTCAATAATGACCGTCATTGAACGAATTAGGATTACGGAGTAGTACGTTGGAATCACTACATGGAATTTCACGGTTCTGTTCCGGCTGAGGATAATTGTGTTTTTACTGGATTGAGTTTAGGGTGCGAAGCTGGCTTGTTAGCGGGAAAATATATGCATGCAGTTCTTACCGCGTCCGTTTTGAATACGAACAAAGATATACAGTACCTCTGACAGCACCACAAACACGGAAATAATTAAAATACTAGAGTTATTGATGAATATTGGGCGATGATCCGAATATATCAATAATTGTTGTTTTCCGTACACACGACAATAACTGATTTATAGAAAGTTTACGGAATATGAGTGCAGTAAACAGTTTTACCCTCCTATTAACATGTCTGTTTGATGTTCTTCAATGCAAATAATATCGTCCTAATTTGACCCATATTAATGTTCGATTCGTCATTAATGCATGATTTTTCGAAATGACACCCAATAATGTTCGATTCCTTAGGGTAGCCGTAAAGTGCGAACAGATGAACTCTTTCTGTAGCTTCTTACAATTTATTCAAGTCTCCCATTACAAATGTTAAGAAACATGTATTCAAATGATCAAAAGATTAATGTTCAATAGAATTCGAATCTATTTTTACTTCGTTCTACTAAAAAATCACTTAATTTCAACAAAAGTGAAAAAGCTCGCTTCGCTTACGCGTTAAACTATCTCGATCATTAATCGCCTTCATTAATACACTAGTTGATTAAATAACTAGTAGTAGTAGAGTTTAGGTAGTGTTGTTATGGCACTATTGTAAGAATATTCCCCGACAATCGTCGCGATGATTCGTATCAAGGTGCAAAATATTATTGAAATTCGCTTCTTGCTATTGTTGTAACCTGCTCTTCCTTGTCAATTGAAAGATCTGCGAGTGGTCGTAGAAGGTTACTCAGAATGTTAGGTTTATATACTGAAAGAAAGATGTTCGATGATTTTCTTCGTAGACGTTTATTCACTTCAAGTTTTTGAACAGGTAGTGGATTCAAAATATACATTTTTACATTACAAAGTTTTTTACTGAATGACTTAAATGTGTTTTTGCTAAAATAGCACAAAATACGGAAAATTAGGTTTGGTACAAAACCGCCATGAGAGATAAGTGATAAAATACATTGCATATGGACATAAAATTGATAACTCTATACTTGCTTCTTAATACGAACGAATAAAAAAGAATTTGCTGAGATGAATCGTATGTGCTTGAAACGAGTTACTGGATTCATCTTTCCTACGTATCAAATAAAGTTTCGTGAGCTTTATAAGCTCCATGATTGATAAGAAATGAAGTTTCGTATGTCTACTGAGAAAAACAAGATATTATATTATAACCTCAAATGACTAACTGAGATACATTCAATAACTATTCAAAAAGTAAAATATAGAAGGTTCGTTTACAACACTATCATTAGGTGGGGTCTCATCAATAGTAAATTAAGATAATTTATTTTCTCTCCATTCGGAGTCGATGACATAAGTTAAAACAATAAGCTCTGTTGCATAGATTTTTTTCATATTTCGTTGTGAGTAGTAGTATCGTCAAATATTGGTCAACAAAGGATTGCAATCATTCAATGTATTTATTCTCTGTACATATGAAAAAAAATACATTCTTTTTGAATACAGCCGATCTTATCGGATATATCAAACACAAAAACTTAAACTTTCGTGGGATCCGACTTATGACGTTTATGTTTCATTCTGAAATTATTTTCATTTTCCTTAACTCGGAAAAAGTTATGATTTACCCTGAAGATTGTTTGAAAAAATTATTAAAAATATACTGTTGCACTGGCCAATTGTAATACTGTGGTACAAATGAAAAACCTAATAATAATTTTGTGATAGTACCACCTATGAAGTTCAAAAATGGCCTGAAAGCGACATTTTACAACTTCAACACTCTTTATCTTGAAAACTATATACAGAATTTTTGTGTGCCTACGGTAACTTGTATGCAGAAGCTCGAGTTCAACAACATATTGAAATTTTGGACAATTTGACCGAAAGACTTTTTGCATAACATGTGTGCGTGGTCCTTTGGTATCGACTGTCAGAAATTATGTCAAAATATCCACTAGTATCCGAACCTTATATGTACCGACTATGATAAAATGGTTATCCAATAAATGATTTTGTGGTATTATTTACCAGGACGCCAGAAAGTTTTATCCATTTGATATTAGTTCGTGGTACCAAAAGAGTATTTATTGTATCACAACTATTATTCACTACACTGGATGGTGATTGCCACCAAAATTGTCTGTACGTGGTACTAATCGTACATTATTTAAGAGTTGTACAGAATTATAACTATATAGAGTGACGAAAGCAACTATTAATTGTTAAATTTTAATAAACCGCGTAGTGTCTCACCGAACATATTTGTCGAAGTTGGTTTCATATAAAGAACTGTAACTATGCTCTCGCCAGTAATAGGGCTACCTTGATAAAAAGTATTGTGTACAATGAAATTCATTTGATTATACTGAAAGGTCTAATAAATTTGGTTTGCCATTATTTTTCGTTTTTGGTGCGAACAAAAACTACATCAACAATATTTCATAATTAATTTATATGTTCTATGCAAAATATAGTCAACCGACATAGCTGATAATTCAAGGAGTGGAAGTGATATTTCTCTCATATAATTTCAGAGGTATGTTAATAGTTATTGTTTTAAGTAATTCACACTGATGCCAACTTTTATATAAAACCCAAACAAGGCACGCGATGATTATGTCTCAACGATTTCATTTCGTTGAAAGCTATTATTGCTCATTTCGATGTGGCCTAAAGATTCCATAAATCATCACCATGCATGTGTAATGAAGAATTTTACTTAAAAAAGTTCGGATGTCTCAAGTCAATCAAATAACACGCAGCAACACATTCAGGAAGCGGATCAAAAATTGCCATTAGGAAGTCATTGTGTTTTCGAAAAGAATCCAAAAATTTGATGCATATGACGGAACAGAAGGAACTTTGAACCAGTTTCGAAACGCTACCCCTTCCTCGCTTCCCATCCCCTACCCCGCAGTACACCAATATCTTTTGTCTTTTGATACACTTCAGTAATCAGTTCAGTATAGCCATTTCGGCTGAATGGAATGAACATGGTGTGTTGCATTATGTGATTTGTCATTTGTGTATGATGATTCAAAAACAATGAACGACAGTAGTAGCTTGAACGAAACATTTGAATTCACTTTATCAAAATTTTCTATGGTAAGTTATCTCATTTTCATATTTGTAGACAAAAAAACGTAGTTAGATTATTAATTCAGTACATGTTGCAACAATGGCTGCTCATATAATTAGACCGCATCGAAGTTGCTCAAAAGTACCACGACAAGATATGTTTGAATGTACCGCGCAGGTTCTTGTTGGTGTAATAATTCACTGTCTCATTTCCATTATTGGAACTATTTCAATACAGGTTGTCTTTTTCAGTATCAGTATATAGAGAAAGTACAACTTTCTTTGCATGTAAGTAGTTAAAACTAAAGGAAATAAGGGGTGTGATAACTCGATTTATTGGCAAGTGGTATAGCATACAGGATAAAATTATTAAAATTATTGAGATTCATGTAGATTATAGACCACATATGATGTTTCAGAAAACAATGTGTTCGAAGGTAATGATTTGTCAGAGGGCTTCATTGAAAATTAAGGAGAAAATCCGAAGGATTGGAAAGTTCTGCACAACTTTCAGAGAACTGTCTACAAAAAGACCAGCTAACTGAAAATGTTCTTGAAATTTGTTATTTGCCTTCATAATGAATAAAATTTTATTGCAGATCTCATAAATGAAGTTCTTCCAGATCTGAATTCCAATTTGGTTTTGTTATCAGAGGCGGGTCCTTCTACGATTACGCCAACTTCAACTAAGTATATGAACAATGTAAGTATTAAATAATATACCTAAGTAAGAAAAATATGCTAATTTGATTCATTTTCAGGTCACACGCGGGAAGAAATAAAGGGGTTTTGCTTCCGTGATATATCAGTAGCTACTATATATTATAATATCTAGTGACCATGTCAATTGTTGAAGAACTTCAATAAATGAAGAAGTGAAAAATTACCAAAGGTCTGATTAACCAGATGTTTTTTTCAGAATGAGCAGTGAGAACCTTACGGCAAAAAATCTTGATAACTTAACAAGGAATGTACATTTTTCATTCAAGTGAACATGAGGAAGTGAACCGGCGACAATTTGCAAAGTTTCTGATAAAAAGAAAGTTATCGGCCGATGTGAAGAGAAGGTTAGTGGTTTGCATATAACTATACCTTGTTCTAGCTGGAAGAAGATAAATATACTATGTACCATCCAAGTGTGGAGACCAAAAATATTTTGCAAAAAAATTACAGGATAACTATTAAATATCATATTATATTTTTTTTGGAAAATGTATCTGATGTTAATTTCAAGACTTAATAGATAATATTTAACACAGCATTGTTGTTTTTATCTCATTTTCCTCAACTATTTCAAGAATCGATGTACGAGTACTATAATAACCAAAAAATAAAAATTATTGCAGTTCTAAATACTAAGTTAAAAACTAACACACCTACACATCAATGATACTAATGTTGAAAAGTACTACAATATTTGACTGATTCAAAAAAAAAGAAATTAAACTAAGGTAAACAGTTTATATGAAAATTAGCTGAGTGAAAATTATTATTCGAGGCTATTTAATGGCACTATTGGCGATATTAAAGAATGCTTCGAGTGTCGTAGTAAAACTGGTTGAGATAAAGTTTACCGATATTATCCACCACTTGGTTTGGTTTAGAGGACATGTCGTGATTGTGTTACCATCATCAATAATTCCTAGTGGAATCAATGACGAAAAATGTCTGGCGCTATACGCACTATTTTGTGTGGTTGGTTTCATCACGATTCAAGTAAAAACTACCGTATTTTTCTCTGCGTGATCAAGTCATCCTGTATGATATGGTAGGTTCTGGTGTAAGAAGATGATGTCCGAGATTTTATTGGAGAAATAGACCCATACAATGTTACCACAGATCTCCAGACTCAATCTCATTGATATTCTTTATGTAATTGACTGAAAGAGTTGGAAAATGTTTTTGGCATCACTACACCCTGTTAGCAATGGGATCGTGATCGTCTTGATAACTACATCAGATTCAACATTCTTCAACAGTTCTCGAATAGAGACCCGGTATGATGAGTGGGACATGCATATTTTGGTTGATCGCAGTCAATCGTCAGAACTGAGAAACCAAAAAAAGTCACATTGCAATCATCTGCGGTTACAGCAGACGTTAGATATGCGTTGGAGGACAGTGAATCATATAATGTGTTTATCTATTTATAAACCGGGTTGCAGTGTCATATGTTCAAGCATTTTTCCAAACATACTTAACGCTGCTCCGGTGCCAAATATTGTTTTCACAATAATTCTCCAGCAGCAACTTGATGATAATATGTTTTTCGGCCTTAACGACGCGACGTTCATTTTTCGGGAAAACAAGCACTACAAATAATTCTGTTTATCTTGAAACATTATTTTCATCTTTTATGTTAGCTTACCTTCATTATATTATTTCTTTCGCGTGGTGTTATTCGACACCAAAATAAATGTTTTCCTTGGATGAGTGGACAAATATTATCTTCAGGTGGTAATGAGAATGTGTTGTCGACATGAAATGTTATTCGATGAACATTTGGTGAAGCTGTTATTCGATTATAATTGAAATCGTTGTGCAATCGAAATCCTCCTTTAGTTGGCAACTATCAAGTAGGAATTGGAAGGTCCATTTAGCTATGTATTATTTTTTCGACCATTGTCAGTGACAAAATTTTTGATCAATGAGTTTGTCTTCTGAAAGGAATTTGGAATGCTCATTTATAATCCGACTGATGCAAGTGCAAGTGCATGAATTATTCCGGATATTTATGGGGGTCCAAGTTTTCTTAAAAAATTCACGACCAAGAAAAAATTTCCGGAATTCAATTGAGGCTTGAGGGAGATTGGGTGAAGAAATTCCAAAAGTGATACTATTTTTTTGTACGACCCAATTAAGGCAGAAACGACCTGCATTGTGATCTGTACACAGAAGGAAACAGTTTGGAAAATATATACTTACTAAAAGTATGAACTGTCTATATGAAAATAGTACCTTTTTTTAAGAAGTTGTTTTACTTTTATTCATCATCTTCGTATTCTAGTAAATAATGTTTAAAATTAGCAAAATAGTATAACAATGGAATTCATATTGAAATATGTTTATTATTTAATTATATCTAGTTTCCAAGAAGTGTGATTTTTTTGTGTAAAAATAACAGGCGAATTGGCATCAAATAATAAAATACATACATACCACGATGTATTTCAACCGTTTATTTTAGAAATAGGGTTGTAAGCATAAACTCCCAAAATTTTTAGCGTAGAATCCACTGGCATTAAAAAAAATTGGGTAGCCATTTTAAAATAATTTGTTTTACAATTTTCGAGAACACCAAATTCGGTGCGAGCACCCCGTATGATTTTTTCGAAAAGTTTGAGAAGATTTAGGAAGCTTCAGATCTTACTCAGGCAAATTTTGGCAAATGTTGACCTGACAATTTTTGTTTCCAAAAAACTTTCTAAAAAATTGAAATATTTCATTACTGGAGCCCTTCAGACAATACTGGAATTCATTCCTTCCAATCCGTCGATTTCGGAAATGAACATTAGAATATTCCCGGACCTCAAGATGGAAATGAGCGAGAGCTGTATTGATTCGAAGTCACATCGTTCTTCTTTTATATGTCTAAAGGAATGTCTTGTAATAGGACTAGATAATGAATTGTCAAAAATTCTAGAAAAAACACTCCATTTTAATGTTCTTCAAAAAAGTAAGAACTAATTAAATATTGACTCAGAATTCCGCCCCATACATTCACTTACCATCTGTATTGAATATGAATAATTCTAAATTGATGTGGATTGGAATCAGAAGACTATAAAACTGAATTGAAAAAGTCTTCATCATCTGCAATAAGTTCTTGGTGAAGCTGGATTTTATGGGGATGGTAACAGTGTTTTTTGAGAATAGTTGATACGCTTGCTTGAATAATGCTGATAATTTCCGCAATTACATTTTGATTTGTATGGGGATTTTCGATTACAAAGGCAATCTCCGAAAATTCAGTTTCTTCGTTTTCTGTCACAGTTATTTTTTTAATGGGTTTTTCATACTGAACACTTCAAATTCGTTTAAATAGTGTCAATAAGCTTTCGAATGCTGGTTTATCTGGATGATTTCTGTTGGGAAATCTTTCAGCGTAAATTCGTGATGCGAGAAAACAGTTTTAAAGACATTCAACGGGTATGAAAATCATGTCGATTATTTCTTCTTTCGTATAAATTGGTATTTTTGATAACAAAATAATGATAAAAAGATAACTACCGCTTTCACAAATAGGATTTGGATTTAAACAAGTATGACAAATAATAATAAAACTTGGTAATACACCATAGGCGACTCAATAAGAATCAAATTCCTTAAGATCAGTTTGCAAAATTGAAATGTATATTTTACTCAAAAACGTCAAAAGTTAGCTACAGGAATATAATAATATGCTGATATTCGATAGACTAAATTTGACATCTACTGTTGACATGAAATACACTGGTCCCATTTATATTGAACAAGTTATTGCCATTCAAAAATTGTTGTTACATCAATTTTTCACAACTTGTGTACGTTAGTGGATTTTCCACAAGTGGGATATGAAAGTCATTCAGTTAGTAGCGTACCTATAGCATTAATTTGGTTCAAAATGAGGAAACACCAGTTGAGAATTAAGGCATTGAAATTGATACTATACTTTCACAAATTGAGATATATTTCAAAAACCATAAGGTTTAGGTGTATATTAAAAACCTTTATGAAACTTGCTTGAATTTTGATCGTAGAAACCGGAACATGGTATTTCATCAAAAAATAACAACTTTGATACGTTTCGTGGTTTTGTCACATCCTGTACAACATGAGATTATTTCCAGAATGTAGCGCTAATAAGTCCCTATCCAACCTAAGGGAAAACATTTATTGAAATTAAATGTTTTAGCCATTTGTGTCAAATAACGTAAATAACCCTGTATACCGAATAAGCTCGGTAACCCAGTAGTCAGGGTCAGATAGTCTTGCTCACGACATTCATGTAAGTGTTCAATGCCAACCTTGCCAACACTTCATGCTTTTGTTATGGTGAAATAAGTTACAAATTCTTCGTTCAAAAATTGGATGGAACAGTCCAAACGATACTATGTCACGATATCACATTTCTTCATGTCACCGAATCAGATTCGTAGAACCCCATCGAATTGAATGCTATTTCATTAAGGGAAACAACCATTAACTCTAATGTTTATTTGGATGCATTCTCCTACTGCAATGTGTGATTTGACCTAGTTAATCTGCCAAGATAAACAGAGAAGCCATTGGTGCCGATTAGAGTTGTCTCATGGGTTGTTTATATCCTGGAAAATCGAGTGGAACTGATTCAATTAGTAAACAGGGAAACAGATTATAAAGATGTGGAGGACAGATATCTTGGGCTAACTACTCGTTTTTTTCTCTTTTTCCTCATTCATTAGTCAACTCAATTAATGCATGAAAGATAAAAACAATTTAGTTTGCCATTGACAAGTAATAGTTTACAATTTACCAACACTAGAAAATGTTTTGTATCATTCGATAAAAAACCTACTCAATTTCGATACAAAACATCAGCAAAACACACATTTTTTAACTTCAATAGTGTATAAATTTGAATTGGGAACTTCAAAGTATGCATTATAACATAAGAATATGGAGTAAAACTAAATTAATAACCTTCACCACATTAAACAGTGATTAACCAGACGTAAAAAATAGTTATTATCTCAACAAGTACGGAAAGAGTACCTTTCCCGCATGCGACTGCCGTTACCCAAACGACGCAAAGCGGAGTTCGGGTAAGCAGCTTTTCACGTATAAGTATGTTCCACTGTTTAAAAAAACACATACACAAAGAACAATTTTTTCTTTTGGTTCAAAATTGTTCAATGCTCCACCACTATTTACCAACTCTTTCTGAAAACTCTTTCGAATTTTCCTGGTCTCTCTAATCACCATTGCCAAGTTATCAAATTTGATTGGAATACAGTTTCAAATGCTATTTCTGAGATCCAGAAAGAGGACACATTCAAAAAAATTGACGATGTTTCAATTAATGAATTTATATTTAAACTTTCAAAAATTACATTCAATGCATTCAATGTTAATGCTATTTGATGATTTTATTGGAGAATTCTTGTGGTGTTTCAATGATGTTTTTCAAAAAAATACATTTTCAAACAAAAGTTCATAACAATAACAAATAAAGCTTTGAAAAATAAATAAAAAAGAAATACTTGCACTGTACTGTTTGGAATCTTTGGTGTAGTAATGAATATACTGGAGTTTTATCCCAACACCAAACCACTATTTTCAAGACCACGACACGTGTTTCGGTCACCAAGTGACCATCTTCTACACACCAACACCCTTTTGAATATGCTGATGCTTACTCTTCCTTTAGCCACAATGTCGTGATCTGGAGTACAGGACGTAATGTGCAGAGAGTTTTTATATCACAAAAATGAATCCTTAGGTTGATTTTCAAAGTTCTCTATAGAGAAACATGTGAAACTTTCGAGCAATATATAATCTTAACAGAATTCTCAATATAACAGTTACATGTGTATCACTGTGAGGTTAAAACAACGGCTAGCTTTGCACAAGAGTGATGCCCAATTGGGAAAAAACTCCTGTGCAGCAGTCGACCACACCCAGAAAACAGGCCACCGGTTTGATTATTCAAATCCAAAAATTCTAGACAAAGTCAGCAATCAAAAAAACAGGTTATTCCTTGAGATGGTCCATATCAACAAAAATCCTAACACAGTTAACTACAAAACCGATACAGGACAACTTAGTAGTATATATTGTAATATTTTAAATTCCATTCAACGTTGTGTGTAGTTTGACAGTTGGTGCCAATGGAATACCTACACTAATTAACACCATTGTATTTAAACGAATCCTTATTCAAACCATAGTAACACTCCAGTCAGGTAAATTAAGCGATTAGTCTGCAGCGGAGAATAACAATTGTCCTCCCAAATGTTCCATAGGTTAGAACTAACTCTGTGAATTTTGTAAGTTATCATGTTATTTTTATGTAGTCCTTCAACAACTTATATTCCTTTTTAATTGTAGCTCTTCCTGAAGAAGTCAATAAAGGTTGACGAAATATTGAAGATTTAAATCGAATGAGTTTCATTGTTCAACAGACCGCTACCCGAGAATTCCTACTTAATTAATAGAGTTCGGTCGAGAATACTTTGTTATTATATATATATATATATATATATATATATATATATATATATATATATATATATATATATATATATATATATATATATATATATATGTAGCGGTCTGTTGAACAATGAAACTCATTCGATTTAAATCTTCAATATTTCGTCAACCTTTATTGACTTCTTCAGGAAGAGAAAATTCACAGAGTTAGTTCTAACCTATGGAACATTTGGGAGGACAATTGTTATTCTCCGCTGCAGACTAATCGCTTAATTCCAGTCAGGTAAGGTGAAACAAACACGATCCTATGACTAGTTTTCGAGATACAGGGTGTTGAATATGAGAAACATTCACTTTTCATCACTCTGTATCTGCCAAGTTACGATTTAGTTCGGATTTATCTTTTGTGGGATCATCATCACATCCGTGTATGATGAATTCATGAGAAATTCATTTCCAAATCTTTTCGTAGTACAGGGCGATTTCCTTTGATAATAATGCTATTTTGAGACTTTCACTATTTTATTGTTTTATAGAGTGAAAATTCGAAAAAACGAACTTCTGCGGATGTAATAAGTATAATATAACTTCTGAG
Source organism: Chrysolina americana (assembly GCA_958502065.1). Lineage (NCBI taxonomy): Eukaryota > Metazoa > Arthropoda > Insecta > Coleoptera > Chrysomelidae > Chrysolina > Chrysolina americana. The sequence goes on along the minus strand of OY293421.1, from coordinate 38,628,387 downwards.
AAACACTAAGCATGAAAAAATAACTTTTCCATTGAATCGCCTACTAGACGATGCTGATGCAGATAATAATTCGAGTTATGGCTTTTTTTCGAGGGATACGGTACGCTATTGTACGGTATAATAACTGATCACTATTTTATTGAAATATTTTTATTTCGAGTAAAAGCGGCCGGACGAGGAAGAACTACAGCAAACCCGCCGAAAACTGGAGTGAAAATACATTTTTCGCCTTGTATATGAAAAACCCGTCATAGGATTCCGCTGAAAATTTTGTACAATATGGATGAAAGTATTTCGAGTTCTCCCATGAAAAAATATCGCTATCTTTTCGGACTCAATTATGAGATAAAGGGTGATTTAAAAAATCAAGGTTTTTATTATTATTAAGTATAACTAATTTTTTAAATTTTTTTTAAATTGACATCATTCGACTCTGTATACGATGAAACATATCATTTAACATTCTTCAAGTGAATTTTGTCATTTTAGTTTGGTTTATTACTACAAGGTGTCCCAAACAACAAAATTCGTTTTGTTTCCATATTTGTGAATCACCTTGTATGAATTGTATCAACTGTGATGCTAGATGAAATGAATTTATAATATTATGTGATAATTCTACCTTTTCTCGCATCTTCTCTTTATAAAACAACTAAATTATGAAAGTCTCAAAATAGCATTGTTTTCAAGTGAAATCGCCCTGTACTACGAAAAGATTTGGAAATGAATTTCTCATGAATTCATCCTACACGGATGTGATGATGATCCCACAAAAGATAAATCCGAACTAAATCGTAACTTGGCAGATACAGAGTGATGAAAAGTGAATGTTTCTCATATTCGACACCCTTTATCTCGAAAACTAGTCATAGGATCGTGTTGCGCCCGTTGAAACATTTCATCGGAATGATCAATTCTACAACATATCAAAAATTTAAGAAATTTGACGGAGAGCCATTTTCCCATATAAGGTGTGCGGGGTCCTTTGCACATGTGGGACATATTTCTGGTGGAGATACAGTTGATTGTTCAATCGAATAAAGTTGGCCATGAGAGAAAGGTTCGAGGTAAGATACAGCTGAAAATTGAGTTTTTCACGTAATAGCAGCAACCATATTTTACAAAAATTATCAAAAATTTCCTTCAAACGGAGTATTACCTGTAGTATCCGTACATTTTGTTAACACCCTGTAGGATAATTATCATCATGGAAACAGGAAAACAAAGAAAAATAAAATAATACATTAACGTTCTACAATTCGTATTCACGTCTTTTTTAATTCTTATAGAGAATTTCCAATAAAATACAGAAATCCTCTATAAATTGGTGACCCCGACGCTCAACTATGGCCAATTCACGGGAAGAATCGACGGTAGAAGTTTCAGCAGTCATGAATTTCAAACTTCCAGAATTTTGGCCCAAGGACCCTATAATCTGGTTCGCCCAGATAGAGGCGATTTTTGCAACCCGAAAAATAGTAACGGCCAAAAATATATTCAATGTATTGTTATCAACATTATCTCCAGAACTAGCAACCAAAGTTTGCGATATACTATTAAATCCACCGTCAGACAATGCATATGTCACATTGAAAGATGCTATATTGAAAAGAACTTCACTTTCCGATGGAAAACGATTTCAAAAACTCCTGTCCATTGGGGAGTTAGGAGATCAAAAACCATCTCAGCTTCTGAGAAGAATGCAACAACTCGGTAACCAGGCGAGTTCTGTTGACAGAGGAGGCTATGTAGTATCCTTACATTTTGTTAACACCCTGTAGGTTAATTTCTCATCATGAGTGTAAATTATCATCATGGAAACAGAAAAAACAAAGAAAAATAAAATAATACATTAACGTTCTACAATTCGTATTCACGTCTTTTATAATTCTTATAGAGAATTTCCAATAAAAAACAGAAATCCTCTATACACCCATAAATAAATGCTCACAACTGCCATTTCTCAAATGGCAATATACTCTTTTCACATTGTCGTATTGAAAAATGATGAATTATCCAAATAATCTTGTTAAAAGTTTCGAAGACTTCTGAAAGGAGTCGAAGATACGGGATGCTTCATTATGAGTGTTCAATAGGCGATTTTAAAATATACTATAATCAATATATCGAATTTCTATGACGACGACAAGTATAATAACAATGATAATTAAGAAGAAACTGATGACAACTGCTTCACGTGACTCCAAGTCTGGCTGAAGAATAGACTTGGAGCTGGTTAGCAAACGGTATTAAAAAAACTCATCAAATTTTCTAGGAATATGTAACTTGAGTCAGTTGTATTCCTATCGCATCGCATCCAATTAGTCTCATTGAAACCACACATATTAGTCATAACATATTCCACGATCCTTTAATAATAGCAAAATTCCTTACCAAATGGACTCTGGCTAAAATCAATTCTAGTGTGATAAATGATTCAAGTAGGTTATACTTGTGTTGTTATGAAATGAGTTTTCAAGAGAGAAAAACAGCCCTTGCCCTACCAGCAAAAAATTGATGAGTCAAGATAAAAAAACAATTAAAAAAAAACAAAACAATGACAATGATAGAAAGTAATGAAATATGTCATCACATAACTAACCCCCTTTATGATAATAATATATTGGGCTGACTATTTATGTGAATAAAAGAAGTTTTCCCCTTCACCACACTATTATTTTCATTCCTAGATGCGCATTTCGTTAACCAAGATAACTTCATCAGTTAAACTGCAGTAATCCTACTAGGAATGAAATTAGAAGTGTGGTGAAGGGAAAAACTTCTTTTGTTCTCATTGAGTGACACCACAGGCGTCCAATACCCCATTTTCTATGGCTATATATGTGTTCAAAATATGCCTAAATCGAATTATATCCTATCCAATTTTCCGAAAAAAATATGCCTGCTGGTCCTTTAACTATATTTCGACCCATAAGACTAATTCATATCTGTCAACATCTTTAAGAACTATTACTTGAAATTTTCATTTTTTAAAATCAGCCCATGGGTGATGCGGTTTCAAATCGTACACACTTTATAAACCTTTTGACCCAAAGGGTGAAATAGGCGAATATTCACTTCTCTCAGTATTTATTTGGGTCAGGAAGACAGGAGAGCAGTTTCATCTTTGCAACCAAACTGTTAAAACACAAAAAAAGGTTATGACTCAAAACGAAAAAGGTGAAGAGCGATATGTTTGAAACATTCCAATCACGATTTCCGGTATGTTCATCAGGGGCAGGGGGAGTACAGATATCGTTCAGAAAACAATCTGTGGAGGGGAGAGAACACATTAAGAAAGAACATTGTCCATCATGATCAGAACAACGCATTTTGTTCAGATTTGTCGAAAGAATACAGCTGAAATGTCTGATTTACTAGCAGTTCAGATCAGGAAAGTTATATCATCCTATTAAACAACTTCATCATTTTTGATCCCAAGTAAAAAGTGTAGTCATCACTTTTGAACAATCACACAATTTATAAACTTTTCGAGACTTCCACCAACATTCATTCCTACTTCGAGAAATACTTCAAAAAATCATTCTGATACATGAAATATCCAATCTTTTTTTCATCCTGTTCTTCATAGCTTGCGACAATAAAATTCTGCCGCCCTTTCAAATAATTTCCTCCTTTTACGATTGCACCAGTCACCCGTGAGATGAAAAGTATCGGGATATCAAAAGCTCAGCAAAATTATCAAAGGGCACGATGGACCGTAATTAAAATATCTTGAACGACTTGTACCGAGAAATTCTGAAACTCGTACACCACCATTCGAAAGAAATGTCATCTACAGACGTGCTGGGACATTTAATTATCAGTTGGAGAGAGAGAGACGGTCGGTTGATTGCAAGGATTGAGGCAATAAAGTAAAATGCTTCAAAGAGCTTGAATGGAGGAACGAACTGGATCATATTAGATACTTACTTGTTCATTGTCATGAGTCATCAGTTTCTGATAATGTATGTGCTAGTTTTAACGAATATAAAAGCTGCAGCTCAAAAATGCAATAAATTTCAGGTTATTTTATGTGTCATGACTTTATTTCCTCATTTTCATTAAAAAGTCCAAGAACAAAAATGTTTACATTCCCATCACATTTGAATAAAATTTTAATTCTTGTTATGTCGATTCATACCTACATGTTTCACATATTTCAAATCAACAATGACTTGTATTTGTTTATTTTTTGATATGTTCAATGCAATGCCTCAATAATTTTGTTATAATCAATGAATGATTGAATGAAATGCTTCTAAAACCAGTTGACGTAATTCTTCTTCCGTTTGAAAATTACGTTGATACACACAGTTTTTGATGTACCCCCAATGATAAAAGTCATGAGGTGTCAGATCTGGCGATCGTGGAGGCCAGGCAACTGCTGAATGCGTACTTATCCATTACACCAGATGTACTCAACAAGTGTTTTGGGTTCCACAGTTAGACGATGTTACCTGTGCTTAGGAAATAATGGTCACTTTTTCGAACATCTTTTGTAATTAAGACAGAGACGTAATCGGAGGTTATTCATGGATGATTTTGAGTAATATCTGAAATGAGCTGGAAACATCAATATTAAATAAGTATAAATGATATATGACGCAATTCAAAAATTAAATAAAAAGGTTGTGTTTAAAAAAAAAAGTTGATGAAGGTTCGGAAACGAAACGTTGTATTGAAAATCTGTGAGCGTCATCTTGTTAAGCTTGAAAAGTGACAATGAAAATGTATTTTTTGTTTTTTGATATCTACTAAAGTAACGTCAGAAATAAATAAAATTAAATATCGAAAATTTTACTTTAATCAAAATATCTCGAAATCCGAAAGAGATATCCCACTTCTGCAAACTCCATATAAAAGGCCTTTGGATTGTGCAATTTTTCTCTAATTTAACCAATATTGTATATGCAACCGTTGTCGAGATACTAATGCTATTCCATCTTTATCATGGACACACTGTATATCTGGTCTTTGATAGCTTGGAGAACTCATCATCAACGTATAAGAGCGTACCTACATCATAGTTTTTGCAAAATATTAATTTTAGTTGCAGTAGCTCTTTTATTTGTATTTTTTATTTATAAAGATTTTAATTTTGGAAATTTTTTCAATAAACTTTCCGGAAAACAATGGTGATACTATACCATTCTGGACTATTTTACTGCAGTTAAATTGTTGGATTTGATCATTCATATTATGTAAGTGAATCTTTTGTGAAATAATTCCTACTTGATTTTTTCCATGTTAAGCCTTCAAAGTCATCATCGTGAATATATCAATCATAAAGACATAACTCAGAAATAAAAAATAATTTTCTATCTATCAAGGCAATTTGTTTACTCTAGAAGTTAACTGAATTTCAGGCGTTTTACGACAAAAAATACCTCTTCCCCCCAGCAACCTGATTCAGAACTCGGGAATCACGGATAAAGTTTGTTTTGAATCTGTCTTAATTATGCTAATTAACGGCAAATATTTGCTGCGTAATGCATCTTCGTCACCAAAATCATTTCAATTTTAAAATACCTTTTGAAAAGACAAAGTTATTTGTTCCAGTAGTACAAAATTGTTGAATGTTTTGTGTTTCCTCAGTTTGAGGAATCAGGTGGTTTTCATATAAAAAAAAAAAAAATTTTCAAATATCATTTGAGAATAGTCCCTTTTTCCAACAGTTTCAGCCCTTGAATCAAAAACTATCAGAAAAAAGGTCCACGGTTATTCCTTTCAAATATTGTTATTTTATAGCTGATATACAGAGTGGGCCATTAAAACGAAACAGGGGCACTGTAGGTCGAGGGGGAAACATCTAGCTAAAATGTGTACAAGATTAAAAATATTTGAAAGACTCAAGACTCAAGATTGTGACTGAAAAGATTCAAACTCAAATCCAAGTGACTCGACTCAATCAAGCTTAAGACTGAAGCGAAGATTTAAGGACCTAAACTTGACTCAAATGACTCAAAATTTCTAGTTGTACAAGATTTAAAATGGATATTTCCCCCTCGCTGTAGGTTGGCAGAACTGAATTATGTAAAAACTACATTTTCACGATGAAATTCACCAGAAATACCACGGAGCTGCGACCACCACCCCTTGATTTTAAAATGGCAACATAGGGGCTTTTTTAAAGGAAGTTTCCTTTTCAATATCAAACAACAAAAATAAATTAATTCTATCGATTCGTTTTTGAGATATAGGAACTTGACTGATTCACTTAATGAATAAAAATACGATCTAACGAAGCAACTGATTAAAGATGATTAAGGAATTAAATCATTCAACTGTTTCAAATTTTTATTTCATCCTCACTTACTTGATCCCCAAAATTATAAGATTCTTAAGAATCGATAAAAAAAATATTCTCGAACTCTATTCAAATACGAGTAAAAACATGAATGAGATAATTTTTTCGTTACAATGTTCAGTTTTTCAAAGCATTCTTCAACCATTTGGGGTTCGGTTTTCGTATATTGGTCATTTCCGTTTGCTAAATGCTTCTTCTCTCACTCTGATTTCAATTGGTATTCAAGTTTATTTTTCGATTCTATAATTTCTCCAGTTCAAAAAGTCTTTCTATTTTTTTTGATACTTTGGATACTTTGCTTGAAGATTTTTGAATAGATTCAGTTTTCTGCTTCAATATTTTGTAATCGGTTGATACTTTCTGATGACTAAAAACGTCGCTGGATTTCTTCTCACTACGGTGTCTTGGCTGCTTGTTACTGCTGGTCAAAATGGTACCTATTATCGGGCTCGAATCGGCCAAAATGTTTTGGCTTAGGCTGGATGGCAAATAGTCCTTGGCAAAATAATCGAAGGACTTTATGTTTCGGCAAATTGAAGAAATTAGGTAATACGGAATGAAAGGCAAACAATTCCTATGTTACTTGTCATAATTACACATAACATCAAAATCAAACAAATTAGTTTCTTCTACTACAAATACTGATGAAAACTTGAAACGCTATACCTTCCATTCTTTTCAATGCAAACTACTGTGTCTGTTTTATTCGACAATCGCCGACAAATTGATCTCTCTGCAGAAAGAAGAACAAGTTCACAACTAACGTAACAACTATAAACTCTTCAAGCGTCTATTCGACACTGAAACAAAATTAAAACTCTCCCACAAATTAAATATTCATTTGGTTCGACGAACTTTCTAGAAAGATTTGATTAAATTTACGGACGACTCGCTATGAAGTTGCGTCGGCCACAAAATCGAATTCCAGATAAAGCGTATTTCAAATATTGCGAGGTTTCTGGAAACAGAATCCTTATATTAGTTCATGATGAGAAATTTGTAAACAACTTGAGGTTATATATAACTTGGAATTAATCCCGTTCTATTTTTAGTTAATATCAATCCATGTAGCCAAAGGGCAATATTGCAGTAGAATTGATTGGAAGGTTCTTATTTTGATTGCAAAGTTGTTCAAACGAAATATCAGATTATTGATGAAAAGCTCGATTTTGTGGAAGAGATCCTGTTACGGGTCCAGTATTCTTCACTGACTTCTTGGTTCGAATGACAATAATAACAATGAAGTGGTAATCAGATGGAAACAACTAAAACAACTTCACGTAGAGCCAAAATAACTTCAATCACCTCGGCTGGATTTTTGTCTCAGGATATGCTTTCAGATTGTCTGAAGCATAATAATAATATATAATAATAATGTTTGTTCAGTATATGAAATATTTAAGCTGTACAGTACAAAATAAATTATAAAATTTAACAAAGGCAGTGGTAAATATTAAATTATATCTGAATAAACAAGAAAAACCCACAAAAGGAAACCTTGAGTGTGGGTATATCCATGAGATATATAATTTAGATTACGATTGAATACATCGATATACACAAACATCTATGATAGTAATAGTCAATAACATCAATGATAAAATGTGCATTTACTATTGCAAAATAATTATTCAAGTACATTATGAAAGGATAAAAGCAGAGTAAAAATGAGTTAAATTGATGAAAGAGAGAAAGTCACCAGTATGTGACTAAAATTTCAGATTTGAAATCAGACAAGAGCATTTTTGTTCATTTTGGGAAGCACAACATAGTTATTTGAATAGATATTTGACTCTGTACATGGACATATATAAACATATATGCATATACATTGGAATACATAAGAGTAGAATTTAATGAAATCGGAATGCATGAGGATAGAATTTAATGAAATCTATATTACTTAATAATTTTGAGAAGGCTATTGCTTCATGGAAGGGTTAAGGGAGTTATGTTATGAACACAATACTTTTGTTTCAGTATAAAAATAAACTAACGTATGCAATTCAGTACGCGGGACAAGCCAGTGATGAAGTCATTCAATGGGGTTTTGAATTTAGTGTTTAATTCTTTATTTCAGTTGGTAGAATATTGTATAATTTGAGGCTGAGGTAGTTGAAATTTTTTGTCCTATGGTTTTATTCATGAAAATAACTTTTAAATCATTCTGTTTTCGTTCCTTCGTGTGTTGTATTCATGTTCTATTTTTGCTAGTTTGTGTTTCAATCTGTATGTTTTTAAGTTGGTATTCCAAAAAAATTGCTGTACTGGATCAAAAACATTGGTTTCAAAATAGAGAGCATCTGTCGAATACGTCCTTATTTTCCTTGAATATTATTTTCAGTAGTATTTTTTGGGTCACTATCAGTTTATTCATGATGGTCTTTCCTGCTGATCCCCATGCCAGTATTCCGTATATTAGATGTGTTTGAACAAGAGCGACGTAGGTTAACACTGTTTTGTTGTCGTGTGTCTCTTGAAACTTTCAACCGATGCATTAAAATTGAAGTTTCTTTATTGAAAAATTTATATAGAATTCCTATTCAAGTTGGTCACCTATTATGATTCCAAGATATTTACTACCTTCTCCATACTTTACTCAGTTTGAAGAGTTCTTCTGAGTTGTTGTTTATATTCACAAATCAAGTTACTCCACTGAAAATAAACAAAACAGATATAATCCACAGATAACCAAACTACAACTTCTTCATCAAGATGATCTTTATTTTCTTAGATATATTTGAAGTACTTTTCTTGAATGTTCTCTTTCTATTTCCTGTGATTTTCCCATGGAGAAACTTTCCTTCAAAAATTGATGAACGCTTACACCCTATCACTCACTGACAGCTTTCAATAGTGACAAGTGAAAGAAGCCCACATTCTATGGAATGGGATACATGAAAACTCTGATGATTTAATAAAAAATGGTTCTTCTTTCTTTGGTTTCGGTCCAGAGCAAGTAAAAAGCATAGCATTTTGCGGATTTTCATGAATATTTTGTGTTTCAAAATTTATTTGTATTTTGCTTGTCTTTGTCCTGGCACTCTATTCCAGTGAGATTTTATTTCATCGAATTCCCAGTGAAAATCTCCTTTTAAGTGTGCTTTGGAGAGTCCAGAAAAGGGTTCTGGGCTGAGAAGTGGTGTGTTTGCCTCTCCTTTGGCAAGGCAGTCTGTCATAGATATAGATTTCTGGCCCTTTGGGTGCCCCTTTCGATGTATTTCTTTGCACAAATCTCTATAGCATAGATATAATTCGATCAACAGAAATATGTATCTGGAATTTTGAAGTATTATTTGACGAAGAACAATAAAACCCCATTCGAAAGGCCACACGCCATCCAAGTCTTTCTTTATTATTTTTCTTTCTCTTTCCTATTACTTTCACTCAATATATCTTGATTTTTTCCCTTTCCATATTATGTTTCCAATTTCTATTTCTTTTCTTTTCCCTCCAATCACTTTCTACCTCTTCTTGCAAAATTCTACTCGTAGTTTACCAATCAGTTATCTCGCTTTTGCTGCATGTCATTATGCTTTGATATATAATTATGAGCTACCTAGATGAACTGAAGTAACTCGAAACTAGACGTCTCCGTTTGAGAAGAACAGCAAGCCCCAGGTAGCACCTATTATAAGCTGAATCTTGATTCCATATTTGGCCAATATGGATATATGATTATAAATGTGAAAATGATATTGTTCTATTATGGATGAGTGTGGAGGTGTTGATCTGAAGGCTCGTTAGATGATCTATTTTCAGCAGGATGGAGCACCAGCACATACTTTCAATGACGTAAACAGAATGTTGCGAACCCCGGAAGAAGTTCAACGGGACCACAAAGGCTCGAAAAATTTCGCTGCTCCAGGTCCTGATGGCCTGAATAACTATTGGTGAAAAAAAAACTCATCTTGCATTTGCTCAGATGCCTTGCGGTACCCGATCAAATAGTGAGATGCATTGAACATCTGATGCCACTCCGGAGGACTCGATTTACCATAACAGTCAGTCGAGTCCAAACAGAGCAGGATATCTTTAGAAGGGGCGTGTTTCAGGGAGACTCCCTCAGCCCTCTTCTCTTCTGTATCCCACTACTGCCATTGTCCGTTGCACTACGGAAAACACGCGGATACAACTGCGGCAACCCCAGCAACCGCAAGCATAAGGTCACCCATCTGTTTTACATGGATGACCTTAAACTTTATGCTTCTGGAGAAAAGGACCTTCCCCATTCCTTAAGGGTGGTGCACGAGTATACGCATGCTATCGGAATGGAGTTTGGGATAGACAAATAAGCCACGGTTCATCTCAAAAGAGGACGATGCAAGGAATACGGAGAGGACGTTCAGCTCGTAGACGGAAGAATCCTACATCATCTGGATGCCGTAGAGGCGTATACCTACCTAGGGCTGGAACAACGCCACACCCAGGAGGTAGCTACTATCAAAAGCTCTCTCCGCGGCAACTATCAGCACAAACTCTGAAAAATCTAGTCTTCAGAACTGTCGGAGAAGAACAAAGTTGCTGCAACTAATATGCTTGCCGTCCCGATTCTACTTTACTCCTTCGGAGTAATGAAATGGACTCAGGAAGAGCTGCGACAACTCGACATAAAAACTCGAAAAATGATTCATCTTCATAAAAGCTTGCATCCTAAATCGTCTGTTCCACGGTTGTACTTCCCCAGACAACGGAGAGGCCGTGGACTTTTGAGTTTGGAGTGTCTACATAACAGAATGGTACTGGATGGAGCCTGTAAAGTAATCAGGAGTTCAGATCCCATTCTCTGCTTGGTATGTGATCACGAAGAAGCAGGGATTTGAGCATTTCTTTTCAAGGCAGCAACCCGTGCAGCCGATGAACTCGGTCTCCTATCCTACAGCTACAGAAGGATAAGCCAATGCATGGGGTCTTCATCGAGAACATTGAAGACCTTGGCTTATCCAGAAACCTGATCTTCGCTTCTCTCAGGTCAAGTGGGCTGAAGTCGGAAACCGAGGGATTCATAATGGCCTGCCAGGATGGTGTCTTCAACACCCTCGTCTACCGTAGTTGCGTGATGGGTATAGAGGTTTCTGACATTAGATGCAGAGCGAATCGTGGGGCATAATGCATTTGCTGTCAGCTTGTTCAGCTTATGCCGTCTCAGCCAATATCCACAGGCATAACGATAGTAGTACGAGTGTTGTACTACTATCTACGACACTGCTCTCAAACTTGAAAATCAAACCGGCTTGCCATGATGCGGCACAAAACTTGGCCGAAAGAATGCAGAAGGCCGTAATTCTTGGTTCACTCCGTCTTCTCAGGGCACATGACTCTCGGACCCAGTAATCACTCACCCCACGGACGTGGGGAGTGTTTACTGGGGTTAATTACACACCAGCGCGACCTCCGGTAGTATCGGATCTCCGGAGACAGGGCCTGACTGGTACATTCCTTTTGGAAAATAAATAAAATAATAATAATGCTCCCTCATCAACACTCGTTGAGTGTACCCAAAGGCATAGCCTGTGCGGGTAGAGGACGGCTATCATTATTATTCGCAGTGGCGCTCCGGGGCGACTTACTGATTTTTGGTGACGTATTCACTTTTTAGCTGTTGGAAAACCCGGAAAACCTACAGCACCACCTCGGGTGGTCGGTGTGCACTTTAAGCTAGCACCAGCCAAGATTGGCATCTAGACAACTCACAATACACTTGCTTTTCCGCTGTCATCCTGATTCTACTTTCAGCATTGCTTGTATCCTTCTGATCAATGAGGCATTGCTATTCCTTTCCACTAGTGATCTGGCTAAGGAGAAATGTGAGGTGTTATCGAATGCACCCTCTATGTAGATGGAGGCACAAAGAGCCATGTCCTTTGCCACGTATGTCTTTTAAATGCTTTCAACCAGACATTATAGTGCATTATTCATGGATTTACCTACTTGGTAAGAAAACTGTTCCTTGTGGAGCGGTCATGACTCGAGGAGTTCGCTTTTGATGTAACAATCTAAAATTTGCATCATTGCTGTGAGACTGATAGGGCGGTGAGACTTTGGTTCGTCCATCAGGCGTCTTCCAGTCTTTGGTATAAAGGCCACCACAGCCCCTCGTCAGATCTGCGAGATAGCCGCATATAAGGCTGGCCTTGAATAGCCTTTTCAGGAAGGGCTCCATTACTTCAAGACCATATGTGGCAGTGAGCCTGGAAATATTTCATTTTTTCCTGGTGACTCAAATGGTGTAATTTTTTGGTTTGTGGAGACTTCGGTTTATGTATATTTTCCCAGACAGGCTTCTACTTGCTCTATTGGGATTGTGGACAAATCCTGCCAGATGACCACTTTGCTGCTCATTTTCCACAGCCGTTTTATATCCAGGAAAGCGAGTCTGCAAGAGAACACTTTGCTTTGCTTTGTTATCAGTATATCCCCCGTTCGGGGTTCTGAACAGACCGCTGCCGTTGGACTGTTCTTCTGATAGAACTTTCTGTAGTGGTTGTGCTGGAGCCAGTTCATTTGACGCCATGTTCTCCTTTTCGATTTTCTGATTTCTTAATTATAATCAGAAAGAGCTGTTTTGTAGTCTCCCAGTAACCCATACTCTTAGCCCCATTGAAAAGTCTTCTAACTTTTGTTCGAAGTTTTGCTGATTTCTTATTCCACGAGGGAAGTGTATAGATCGAAAAGAATTTTGTGACTTTGTACAGCAAATACATTGGTTCAATGTCACCATCCAAAATCTCTTCTTTGGTAAAAAATCTAAACGTCGTGACTGACTTCGTTGATCTGTTTTTGTGGAATTAGTAGACACAAATCCAAAAATGTTTTAAAGGGTGACTGAACAATGACCACGGTATGAACATTTCAAAGCAGACATTTTAGTAGACCGACAAATATATCTACAGTCCTGGAGTATTTCACGCTCAGGAATGTAAAAGATGACTCTTGAGCTTTCTCAATTTCAATAAATTATCAGAAATTTTTGCCAACGATGGAATGGGTTTCTCCGTCATTCTATTCACGTCTTCATGCAGACCTTGCGTCAGCCAATAATGTAGGAATTCCTGAATATCCTGGTAGAAGAAACCAACAGAGTGAGGGGAAAATTTTTCAATCTGACGTTTGAATGAGACTGGATCTACCACTCTGTCCAGCGAATCTTTGGAGCATAGATTTTTGATCAAATCCGCAAAAGCTTCGATTAACTTGGGTTACTTTGATTCCTTGATGTAGATATATATACTTTTATAAACACTCTAACAAACACCTTGTGTTTGACAAGCACTGGATTATGCTGTTCATAAAGCAAGACTACCAGAATTCAGTAACCCGTTGAGACTTTGGATGGAGTTGTGTAATATGGGTAGTTGGATTCAATGGTAATTGCTTGATCTGAAATTCTTGCTGCTATTGACTTTGAATAAGTCACTTAAACTATGAATATCTACGTCACTGCAACAATGTTATGAATTACCATACAAAAAAAACCCATAGGAGTAAAGTCAGGAAAGCGCACATGCCAAGGGAAGAAGCTTTCTAGAAAATACTGGTGGAGCCATCGTCGGACTCAAAGAGTGTATTAGGCTGGACATCCACCCAAATGGAACCTTCTGTTTTCTCTATTGACTAGACATCTCATGTGAAACTGGTTAAAAATAATTTTCTAAAAAATTAAGGGAAAGAGGAACATTTAGTCGCAGGGGCAGAAAATATGGACGGATAAGTGATTTGTCGCATACTGCCACTCAAACGTTTCATGAAAATTAATATTAAAAATTGGAACGAGGATTTTCGTACGTCTAATCGATGTCAATATGATGTCGTCAACTCGTTCAAAATCATTGTAACTGTCAAATTTCAGATATCAAAATTGGTAATGAACTGATAACTTGAGTTCGACAGCCGTTTCCTGAAAATGGCTGAGCTTTCGTAATGTCACATCAATGATTTCAATACGCGCCATAAAAATTGATTCGGACTCAATAAGACATTTAGATTTCTTTGTCTCCAAGGGCTGTCTCCAGAAAAGTTTCAGATTCATTAAAAAGCTTTCAACTCTCCAATTTGCAGACAAAGTTTGCGTGAAATTATAATTGTAACGAATCTTTTAATGAAAAACGTTTCAAAGATAATTATTCTAATGTAAAATTAAAAGTAAGCAGAATTTCGATGCAAAGAAAAGTTCTCTTAATAAATTTCAATCTGCCTTCCATTTGCTCGAGGAATAGTTGTGTAACTTAACTAGAAATGATTCTTTGTCTGTCTGAATCAAACGAATTTGAATAAGAAGTCAACAAACCAAAAATTAAACTAAATGAAACGGATGTAACTGCAATTTAAACTTGAGAATTCCTGATGGCTGAAAGGATGCAATCTGGCTCTTAACAAAATCACTATCACGGTCTGATTACTAATAATATATGAGTGGGAGGTGAATTCCCTTTCTCTGCGTCAAAAGCCATTGCACGAAAGTTTTGTACACTATTTTTTCTAGGACCATTCCAAAAAAAAAGGTGATAGGTCGATACTCAAACTTTTGACCATATCATTCAGAAAAGTCACGGATATGCCATGATGCACATACATAAATTTTGTGTTTGTGAGGGTGCGATTCATTATACCGTTAACACCTTTAGAAGGGGTGGAAAATAATTACAATTCCATCACAGTTATTCTCTAAGAGTTTAATTACAGGTAGAAATTATGAACTTTCCGTAAAGTAACGCTAGTCTAGACTATCATCGATCAAGGAACGATAATAAATGGTAGTAATCATCGATAATAATAATGTAGAAACTTTCATTGTTATTTATGTAAGGATGGTATTAGGAATTATTTAATTCCCTACATAATACTATTCAACAAAATTAACTTTTTCTGACACTTTATGTTCATCGATGACTATGACGATAGAATTAAAGAATTTGAACTCACTGTCACTGACAAATTTTAATTCGCTGTTCGTTTGAATGGAAATTGGTAAATTCGTCCACGTTAGACCTTTTTTTGCAATAGCTTGGTTTCAAAAAACAAAGTTACCCTACTACAGCTGGGTGAACCACCATCTACATATACAGTTTCATTTAGTGGGTAGTTCTTCGATATTTCGAAAGCCGTAACCAGTATTAGAGAAAAATTTTGAGGCACAAACTTCTTCAGTTACTGAAAATTACTCATTTCGAAGATATTTTCAACATTATTAGGTGTTTTATGAAAGCGGGCCGATTGTATTTTCCATTCGAAGATTATTTCAAGTTCAACCTCAATATTGCTGCAAAAAGTCATAATTTGTTGCGGCGTTGCCAAGTTATAATTGCCTAACCTATTTCTACCACATTTGAAAAGTGATGTTTTTCTAATTCATTTTTTGAAATTTTGAAAATATTTTTGGCATTAGTAGCACGGTTTAACGAACAGGGAGCCAGTGATTGCCTGGCATATTCCTTTTCAGGGTGCTCAAATTTTAATTCTGTATATCGTAAAATTCAGAGGACATTCATTGGAACTTTTTAAATGGAAAACACACTGGATCTTTTTCTCAGACATATATTTTGATAACATTCGCCTCTTCATCGCTCAACAAAAAAAAAATTAAAATTGCTTACAATATTGTTAAGTGATGTGTAATTTTTTCATATTTTTCACTATCAAAGGGCTATTTATAAGACATGGTTACTTTATTAGATTCGACTGAGAGATTGTTTCCTGGCACAGGACAATTAATGTTTTACATAGATCACTCAATTTTTGCGATGGGTATATGGAATAAATTTTTATATAAGTACTCAGTTTCCTTGGTTTTAAATTCAAATTCAGATACCCTGTCAATGTTACTGTGATAAAAATACATGAATAGCCAATTTAAAAATTTGAATACACCGTAGGCACGTAATATTTCCACATTAGAAATGAATGAAGGTACTGTGACCCACAATTACCCTGAAATAGTGGCAAATATAAGGAAATAACTTATAACGTGACAACTCCCCAACAGATTTTGATTTTTTTTCAGCAATGGAGAGGCGAAAGATTTCGGAACAAATTTCTGTCAAAAAATACGAGGTATTCCATTTAATGAATTCTAATGAATGTCGTTTGAATATTACAATATTCAACATACAAATTTGAGCACCCTGTAAAGGATCAGGTTGCAAAATTACTGGACTAATAACGTGGGACCTTGCTTCTACTGTTCGCTAAAAATCTTATCATAATTTGAATAATTGAATACTACTCGTCTCTGAGTTGTCCTGCGTTTATAAAAAAACACCCAGTAATGATGGAAATATTAAATGAATTGAGCACTTGTAATGGAAACAGTTTTCCCTTCAAAGTTTTCCTCTATAGGTTACGGCTCTGGAGATAACGAAGAATTACGCACTAAACAGACATATTGTAGACAAACTTAATCAAAATTTTTCAATGGTTAGCACGAGAACTGAACCCTTCTGTAAATATTTTGCTCCACTTTCGGCACAACAAGCATCGGAGTAAATAGAGGACATAAATTGCTGAGTTTACACGTCTGGATCTCTTGTGTGCTTTGGTGTTCAAACATTACGTACATATACATGTACATTCATCATGCCTGCGTAGTAGATTTTCGAATCCAAATAGTCAAGACTATGAACAAACATATGCCGACCGAGCAATGAGTGCTACATAGAATCAAACTGATGACTGTTGCGAAATTAAGCTGTGAAGTTACAATGGATAAGCCTACGTCGCTTTCAGTAAGCATTGACTTCCAATAATTAGAAATGGATACCATACATTTGAAAGATACAGCTAATAGTGAAAAGTGACGTGGTCCAGTAACCACACACAAATGACCCCGCACATTTCTTATGGGAAATGGCTTTCCGTGAATTTGGCTGAATTTTTGGTATGTTGCAGTTGATTATAAGCTGATCAAGAGTATACATAGCCACAAAACTCAAAAATGAACAGTTTTCGAGATATGGAACTTTGAAAATGGATTTAATTTCTTATTGGTATGGAATTCGACTATTCGGTGCCTAGAACCCGACTGAGAAATGGTCATCCTCAGTTATATTAGGCAACGTTATCAAATATTTTTCATACACTGCTCCACAGTGCCTATATAATGAGGTACAAATTCCAAAATCTTCCAAACACCTCTCCATGCTCAGGATGAAGCTAGAATAATTTATATTTTCGGAAAACGACATATTTCGTATATTTTCTGAAGATAAAAGACAATAATTTATTCCAAATATATCTGATGTCCAATAATATCTAATTCGATCTGTAATGAGGGAAAATGAAAAAATCTCAATCATGTGTCCTCAGAGATAACAATTGTTATCATTATTGATGTCATTTACATATTATATATGATTTGTTTCTCACAAATCTTGTTAATCTAACAATGGGGTGCCAAGACATCTTCCTCACAATGGCTCGAAATGGATAATAGCACCTCACAGCCAAATAAATCCGTGAAAATGTCTGCTTCTTTAACATGTGATAGTACTTCCCAATGAATGGAACAGAATATTAATGTTTACAAATATAAATAACTGTTAAGTCATATGATTGTTCACAAAATGAATAAGTGGATGAATCGAAAACAATATATCAGAAAGAATAACATTTACAATGATAACAATAATAATAATAAAGAACATCGACGAAAACAAAGTAAAAGCAGCTATTGGAAATACAGTCAATTAGAAATCGCTACGTTTTGACGGCATAACCAATTTTTAGCTGAAAAAGCTCCATGCAGTACAACGAATTAACAACAGAATGATTAACAACAACCAAAGCATTCTGGATTGTAGGGAAGATCTTGGAATTTGTTCCTCGTTCCATAGACAGTGTCGAGCAGTGAATGAATTTTTTTCGAAAACGGTGCCTTATATAACTGGAAGACCATTCTTCAGTCGGGTTCTAGGCTCCGAATAGTCGAATTCTATCCCAATAAGAAATTAAATCCATTTTCAAAGTTCCATATCTCGAAAACTGTCCATTTTTGAGCTTTGTGGCTGTGAACACTTTCGATCAGCTCATCATGAACTACAACATAACAAAAATTCAGCCAAATTCACGGAAAGCCAAAATGTGCGGGGTCCTTTGTATCAAAACTGAAGGATGAATTGTAGCACAATGAAGTACGTGCATGACTTCTTCAGTTGGAAAAAAAAATGTTCAGCAAATAATAATGATTTCACTTTAATCAAAAATGAAAAATTGTTGTTTTCTTGGAAAGTAGGAAAGCTATCGGAAAACGGCTTCGATAGAATAAATAGAATTACAAAGTACTGATTTTCGGTGATGTTACAGCCAGTTCCATAAGCAACACCATAAACACTCCTTTATTCAAAGTCGGCCTTACGGTAAAGGTCAGGTCCTTTTTCAAATAAAGGGGACTTTAGTTTTGATTATGGAACTGGCTGTTAATGCTTCACATTTGAAGCAAATCCGCCTTTTTGAGCTCTGGAAACGGTATTAATTATCACAGATGAAAAAATCTTAACTATTACAAGAACAGATGTATGTATACTTACACTGAGAGAACAGTTTGTTAGCAGTAAAGAAATTTTCTCAAATGTTAACAAATTATGCTTTTGAATATGGCCAAACTAATGTAATTTTACTACAAATAAATGATTTGTTTGTTCTAGACTCTAAAAATACCGGAACAACTGAAAATATTTTGACTGAAACGAGCTCCTCGGAACACTTCCGTATTGTATACAGATTTTCAGAAAAATACTCCAAGTATCTAGTTTCCCATAGTTACCCTCATTCCATCATGCTACCCTGTATGCGTAGTAGGGCTGATCAGTCTTGGTCTTGATCTCGAAAAATAAATGTAGTCTTGGTCTTGGTATTGGTCTTGATGTTTCAAGACCAAGACGATACTGGCTCAGTCTTGGATCAAATTTTGTCTAGAAATTTGAATTATTCAATTCAATTGTCCAACAGTTTATATGCATATAATAGTTATTTCGTATTTCCCAGTCTTTAACAATCGTCAATTTGTACGGGTAAAGTAAGCGAAAAAAAAATTCTCATTTCACAATCATAATTTAATTTTTGAGAAATCTTAAATAAATATTAAATTAGACCCACATACCACACAGGTCGACGTCCGACAGACTAGAAATGAGGTATAAAATGGTTGGAATGTTAATTAGGTTTTTATTGACCATTTTACAATGGATAATTGTGTAATGAGCAGTAAGATGCGGTTGCGGCAGAGTGGTGGAATCGGAATCACGAGGAAATTGCAGTGCTTATTAACCATTGCGACCTTACAACATACACATATTTGGTTGTAGACTGTATAACTGCAATAAAGATTTTGAAATATGTAATTTCGATTTTAAATTAATAAAATTTAAAAACCTACCATATGAAAATTAAATACTATAAATAAAATTCCCTGAAAATTTTCTTAATATTGAGTAGATTTAGGTTAACTATTTTTCTTTCAAGACCAAGACCAATACTCTTGGGGGAGAGTCTTGGTCTCGAAAGTCAAGTCAAAGATTTATTAAGTCTTGATCTTATGGTATTGGTCTTGGTCTTGTATCAAGACGAAGACTAATCTCTTGGTCTCGCGAAGCCATAATGCGTAAAGTCATTTATTTTAAGCCTCATTCGTCACCTTACAAATGATAATAGCTACAAGAAAACAAACGATATATTAGGTTCGGGTGAGTACAATAGTTAGAAGAAAAAATAGAGATTGCTATACGCAGTCTATACATACATCTATTCTGATAGTAAAGATTTTGTCGTCTGTTGATGTGTTTTCGAAATCAACACATCTGTCGTGATAAATATAACTTTCTACGACTACATAAACAAAATATATTAATGGCAAATCTGGTCATATACCTTCAAAATTTTATATTTTTTGATATGATCTACTTTCAAACTGGTCTGCCACAATGCTAGGACCGCGAAAACAGTGAGCCATTGTCATATTTGAATAATATCAATAATGAATGTTAATATATCCAAAGTTCACCGTCATCAAATACATTTAGAATTAAGTGAAATTGTCAAGCTGTCTGCACGTGCCAATATACTTGAAGGAAATTTTGTTTTTTCGAGGATAAATTTTTTTTGAAGGAAAATGTTTACTGAATACAAAACTTTTCCTTCAAGTACATTTGAAATTGGCCAAATTTTCATACCTTTCTTACCTGCGCACTAACCACGGTCACCTCGTGAGTCCCTACCTCATACCTAGTAGGTATAAAGGAATCACTATGCAAAAATGCAGGTCTGGTCAAATACATACAGGTAGCCAGCCACTGGCTCTTATACCATTAGTTGGGACTAGGATCAATGTTTAAGAAAAAACAGTAATAGTTGTAGAGCTAGTGAACCCTCCGAATAACGGTATGTCTGTAAGGCTACAAATCCTTATAGTAATGAGTCATAGCATGCTAAGTACGGTAACCATCGCCTGGCGCGCATCAGCCCTGCACGTCATCATAGGTACCCTATACCATTGAAAGTATAAATGAAATCTAAAAGAAAAACTTGTTGCTGTAAGATTGAAATGTTTATACGATTTTGTTCATTCATTGAGAAGTTCAAAAAAAAATTGAAAGGCGTTTTCAGTGAGCACAAACAAGTACCTGACAGGTGAACGGGAAGGTGTGTAGTATATGAATTGAAATTAATTTCATTCTGTAAAGTTGAAATTTTTATATGTGTTTGTCTGAGTGATTTTATAAAGGTACGTACAATGACAGACGGTTCTGGCTAGCATGAGTCCTTGGCAGGTGATGGGAAAGATGCACAACGTGAAACCTCAAATCATTTTATTATTTATGATAAAATATAGGTACATAATTTTTCAAATTAATCTCATCATCATCAGATATGTTACTATTAATTTTTTTCATCACTATACAGCGCCGGATTGGGGATTTTTTTTACTGAGCTCAATCATAGAAGCGGCGGCCTCCGGACAATACCTATACTTGCAAACCTCGACAAACCTCATCTGATATGACTTTTGCGATACGGTATTATTCGAGATGTACTTATGTCTGATGCACTGTTTCATAGTACTTGTGATATGATTCAAAAACTAGAGTATACTAGCCTATAACCTGAAATAATTGCCAAATGTAAGGGTGAACCGACAAAAATCTACAGAATCGAGTATTTGTTTTGAATAATTCTTTGAAGAATTTTTGTGACCTCCATGCTCTCTCCAATATTATTATTATCTATCTCCCAACCACCAGAAAATTATGATTTTTGTCAAAATGTCATCTAAGTATGGCATTCAAGATAATAATATCATTTGATAGACAGATTTGATATTTCTGATCCATTCACTCATCCTCAAATTATACAGGGTGGCTAAAATGATTTTTCAACTCAGACCTTTTTTATCTGAATTTTTTCAAATGAATATTTGGGTATATTTTTAGATTATATGATGTAGAATTAGATCACATTGACTTGTTGAATTTTGAGAAATTTCTGTTACTCTGTATTCACTGACATACACATGACTAAAGAGTCTTCATCTCTGAAAAAAAGAGAGTCCGAAACATTTTTTTATTGAATGAGAGATGTGTAAGAGTATGAAGATAAAAATAAAAAATAATCTTCAAGTATCAAATGAATGAACAGTATATTTCCACCAATTTTTGGGCATTTTTGTTCATTATACCTCCATCAAAACAAAAACATATTTTTGTGTGGTTTTATGTCAGTATTAAAGTCTATCATTTACTCAGTTTAACCACTATCTCACTTTTTTTCTTCAAAACTTTAATTTTTGTAAAAATAATTTTATAAAGTTTTCACATTCTTGTGAAATAATGCGTTTAATGCGTGCCGTGATGCTCTGGTGATAGTCCGATTTCAATTTCTCATACAGAAAGTAAATTATATAGTACCACAAATACATATTCTAATTTTGCACTACAATGATGCGAAATTGATGAAAAAAAGCTTGCAAACATGACAGAAAACATCCGAACCCGCGTAAGCAGTCGAGTAGTACTATGCTTCTAACACAGATCTGTGCTTCTACTTTCAAAAATTTGAGAAATTGAAATCGGACACTCACTAGAGCATCCACACACGTTACAAGATGCAAAAAAAAATTCAAATTGCAATTGAGCCGAAACTAATAATCCGACAGCGCCTGTTTTGTTTGTTATGCGGTTAAAAAATACGTGGTGAAATTCATTTGGAAAACACGAGAAAATTAAATTTATAAAGTTCAGAATTGACAAATAATTTTGAGCCACTCACTATAATTTAAGGATTTGAGGAAGGATCGGAAATATCACCCATCTATCTGTCAAATGGTAACAAAGTTATTTTCCTTTGAATTCCGTAATCGTGACGACAGTGACAGTGCAAAATCATAACGTTCAAGTAGATGAATAGTATATTCTGTAACAAGGTTAGAATGAAAATTCGATGCGAGTGGAAAGTTCCGAGCGCGAGCCGAAGGCGAGCGGGAGGAACCACGAGCATCACGAATATTCATTCCAACCGAGTAGCAGACTATACTTTCTCCACGATAAAACATTTTAAAATATTTTTAAATGGAAACGAACAAATGATAATTTCCACACGAAATAATAACTACTATTAAAAAACACTGTTTATCAGAAAGGACTAATCCTGGACTAACCAGAACTAATTTTTTATTCGCAAAGATGCATTAAGAATAAACTATTGAATTAAAAAAAATTGCATTGTCGGTGGCTTGAACCCACGACCTCTCGTCTATTATACCATCTGAGCCATCCAGCCTCTCATTAAAATATGTTTGATAAATATTATATCAATACTACGAGTCTCAATTATTCGGGTGTTTTGGTAGTAAACTTTCCAGTATATTATTTGTACTCTTTGTAATTTCAGGTGGTGTATTTTCACACTCTGATTCTGAATCACTGGATAAATTCATGATACATTTTATATTTTCGAATAAAAACGTGACAGCAATAATTTTGACACTACTGAAATTTGCCACTGCGGTGACAATCAACTGCGTCAAGGCTAATGTTATTATTGCTAACCAGTGTGAGAATATTATTCTTATACAAGAGAGATAATGTTGATACATTTGATTTGCATGGGGGCAGAGGTGCTGCAGAATAGTTCTTCAATCTCAAGAGATAGAATTCCAGCATTCTGTAATCAAATTTCGTGATGATCGTGGAGAAAGAAAATTATTAATATTGGATGGGTACCTAGATGGAGGATGGTGAAATTTCTGAAAAATGTGCTGATATAGGTAGATCCTGTAGATTTTATACAAATATTTTTTTTACAATGTAGCTCGATATTATATTTCTTCGAATTATTCATGAACGGTTTTGAACGAGGTTTTGAATAAGTTCACGTTATGCCTTTCACTCGCACTCCCACAGCATCTTTCCCCTCACCCGTCAAGGACTTATGCTAGCTAGAACCATTTGTCATTTCACGTACCTTCTTAAAATCGCTTAGACAAACACATATAAAAATTTCAACTTAGCAGAATAAAGTTATCGCGACATTTATATAGCGACGGCGCACAGTGGGGCAAGATACCCAAAAAGTTGGCAAAAAATGAGAAAACGGTATAACATCTTGCAAAGGATTTTTTCATTCATGTATGAGGTACAATGATGACAATTAAAAAATTAATGCATGAAAAAAACGCGGAATGAAAATTGCGATTAGGTACTATAAATTGAGAATTTTAATAATCAATAAGTCTCTTCAATGGAAATAACGATCTACACGTTATGTTCATAATTTGCTTTAGAAATTAGGATCGGTATCATCATCAATTTCTTCTTCCTCCCCTTCCATCAATCACAAAGATTCCACTGGAATTTATTCAAGTTCATTCTTTTTGATTTTCCATTTGCTTGTAATGACCGGATCAAAAATATGTTGAAAGTAGCTTTATTACTTTTGGATCTATTACTCTTCCTGGAATAATGTCCCCTGTATCTTTTGAAAGCTTTATTCCTGGCTTTCTGGGCTTCCTCACTCAACTGTCCAATAGGTATCAGTGCACAGGATATGGTCTCAGGTTCATGTATTGAATATTCATGCATGGTTGGTGACAAACTGTACCAACGAATCTAAGAGGTTGAAACTCTTGAAATTGTTTGGGAAAATTGTTATATCTGTCAACCTGCTGCACCCTTACGAGCAACTCTCAGAAATCTCTGAGAGACTTGTGCGAGCTAGGGAAGACGCAGACCTCCTCTTTTCAAACCGGTGACCGTGCTGAGGTTCGAACCCATGCACCTACAGTTGATTGGATTGAGAAGCGAGCGCGTAGCCCGCTGGCCACCACGGCCCATGGGAAGGTTAAGTACCTAGCCGTTTCAAGAAATAATATCGAATTCCATCGAAATCAGTTTTAATACTTCTTGCGACAGCTATCATTACGTTATGCAACAAAGTTGATTCAAGTATGCAACATGAGTTGCCACAACTTCATCGATACTTTGCAGTAATCTTTGTAGAGTAAGGTTTAGTGAATCCTGTAAAGGTACATCAACTGATGTTTGTGTCGCTTAAATATATTTAAAGTAACAATTTTTTTTAAATTTTTATCTCGCTCAACTCCTTCAATTAACATTTTATTTCAATCATTGTATCGAGACATTTCCTTTGATACACTATATGATAGGACTCAAATGTAAAATATTTTTCGAGCTACATTCTAGACCGTCAATTATTATTATAATTCCAAAACACTTTATTCATCTTTTCCTACAACTTTCTCAACATAAGAATAAATGGAAAGGAAATATAAAAAAACTAGTTGTATGTACCTCGGGGCGGGATACTTTGCATTTCAATTAATCATTAAAATTAGTCATACAAAACTAATGTCTAATTGATTTAAAAGGCAAGAAATGGCAATCAAAGACTTGCATATTTTAAAGAGGACTCTTCAAGCTTTCTACTGGATTTAAAATAAAAGCGGTATCTGGTGGAACTCAATAAAAAAAGTTCCAAGATATTTAGGTGAAATTCAAAAATATCAACACTCTCAACATGTTATATATAAATACATTATTGACCAACTCATTTAAAATATATTGTAACATTTAAATAGTAAAATTATCGTCAATTACCTGAAGTTGAAGCTTCCATATTTGGTTTTATAAAATGTTCACAGCATACTCTAACTATCCAAAAGTTGAGTAATCAAAAAATAAGTTTGACTATTTTGATACGGTGTCAATCATAGTCAACTGACACGTTATTATAACTGTATATTGAAAATAATACAAATTCATTCCTCAAACAAAGGCATTTTGTAAGTTTCAACCATTTGAATCAACACCTATGTTCCCTCTTATCCAACCGGCATTCGTTTTTATATAAAATTCTCTAAAAGCAATTCAAAAATTATATATTATTTATTGAAAACGTATTTCTTCATAAAATGTCCTGGGTCGGAAAAATCCATAAGTTTTGTGTACGTACTCTCAATTCTGTATAAATTTTAATATCCTAAAAAAAGATTTGTTGTCATACAGCAAATATACTTGTAGGAAACACAACATTCGATACTTCAATCCACTCTAAGACTTTTTGAGGTCTTTGCTCTACAATAAATTTTTACTCACTTTTAGACGGACAATCAAAGCTGGATCAATTATAATTTGAATTCGTTTCTTTCACTATGAAATTCCTCAATGATAAACTGAAATTTCCACTGAAAGAATAAACAACTTTGATTGACAGTAGGGATCGACATGTCTTTAATGTGCCGGACTACGCTCGCAGATTATGATCTGAACTATGACAGCATACTGAGAAAACTGCTCCGAAAATGGGTTCATTGGTGGCTTAGATATTATATATTATAGTGAGATGATCATGGACTATGTAGTTTATAAGAAATTAAATGAATTCATATTATTCCGTTTCGGATAGTCAAGGGTTTCTGAAAATCTCGCGGGTCTACAAAATCAATAACCGTTTGAAAAAAGAGTTTTTGGATGGTTGGAGTTGTTTATGTATATTCAACAACATAAATGTAAAGTGCATACTGAAGAAAATACCGGTATTATGAGGAGGTTGAAAATGAGGCAGGAGTAAAACCTAGTTTTTTGTGGGGTGTATAAGTGAGACCTGTTCCACTACTCCACCTGTCCAAAGACGGTAATAATTCCTGCTTAAGTGCAACTATTTCAGATTTACTGTAATATCTATGATTTTTGAATCCATGTAAACAACGCAGTAGGATTATGTGACGTGGTAAAACAACGTTTTAGGTACTACGATACACATTTGTTATATTTGTATGAAAAAAGAGAAGTATTCAGGAACAAAATACCCTTTTTTCCTTCTTTGATCTTTTTTATCAAAATTGTAAAACAATTTATTTGAGCCTAAAATTTGATATCGGCGTTCAATCAAGTTTTCTGAGAAAACGGGCGCATTTTATGGAAATACTGAGGATCATTCTTGTAGGGAATTGAATGATAATCCCAACCATTTTTATTTCCAAGATGACAACAAAAAAATAATGTTTTTTTAAATCAGTTTTTTCTTGGGTTTCACCCCCGGATTTTTAGATAACAATTGCTTTTCGTGTGTGGCGTGGTTCTAACTATTAGCATGCCAAATTTGATAGTGTTACAACTCATATTCGTCTCACAAACTAAGTGGAATAAATCAATGGAGAGGTCATGAAAAAATTATGAACTATCATACTCCAAGACAAAATTTAAAAAAATAATCGATTTGTCCGATGAAAAGATAGGGGACAAATCAATAGAACATACTTCCTACTGATCTCCTCTCGCAGAAAAACAACAGAACAAAAATTCAAAAATCATTAGCACCGTAGAAGAAAACTTCCTTCTTCGAATCGTGATACAATTACTTTAATAGTCAGGATTCAAGGACTCCAAGCCAACATCTGTAATATTCCAAGACAGAAAATTTGAAAACTCGTGTTCATGAAGTCTTGCTGGGAAAAAAAGTAAAGAGGCTCGTTGTATTGTGATTTATAACTTTAATAACGTCTCGAGGATCAGAAGGTGAATAGAGAAAAATGCCAGAAAGGTAAGTGTACAGCGAGCAATATTTCAATATTAAAAATGTCGAGGGAAGTAAATGATTTCGGCATGAATATTACATTTTTAATATCAGTCGTGTGATTTATTATATGAAAGTACAGAATGACTACTAGAACAGGAATAAAATTCACAGCATGTACGGGATAGCTAATTTTCTGAGATACAAGAAAGAATGTAATCTTTCAACAAAATTAATGTGCTAAAACACCTACCTCAAGTATATTCATTGAAAAATTATCCATTTATTTATGAAATGTGTAATTTTTAATCCAATCTGATGCATTTTTTTATCTGTGAATAGGATTTTTTTCAGAAATTGCTCGAGATTGACTACCTTCTCAGACCAGTCAGACCTCGAAATATACAAAACTATTATTTTAGTTCGAAATCAGTCCTGTTTACATACATTTCAGACAGAGTAAATAAATACACGCAAACAACCAACTCACATTGAGAACATCAATTGAATATAGTATCACACATATAGGGCGTTGTAAGTATTATTATGCACAATTATTAACCTTATTATTCGACAAACATCTCCAGTTTTTTCTTCAATTATTTCCCAACTTTTCAACTTCACCTGAGAAGTAATTCTCTAGATCTAAATTTATCGTCTCTATTTGTACATCGAATTTTCCAGATATTTCTTTCGTATTTACAACATTACTATGGTGACGGTGCTCAAATTGTACGTCCTTTTCATTGGATGAAGCAAAACAAGCGGTAGATAACTGATATCAATAATTATATTTGAATAATTTTTGCACAATTTCAATTTCAACTAAATTCATCTCAGGCAAATGCAATAATTTTTGGAAATAAAGTTAATTCACAGGTGTTCAAGCAAGAGTACTACTCAGAGATTTCAATAAATGGTCATAGCATAAAATTTAGCGATAAAGTAAAAAAACTTGGGGGTGTGGCTTGAAAACTTAAAATTTCCACACCATGTTGGTAAATTTTTACTGAAAGCTTATGTAACTCTGAAACTTATATTTCAATCTCGTCACGTTTTGGATAAAACAGCTAAAATTCTGATGTGTGTCATTAGTGGTACCTAAATCAGATTTTTGTGATATTTCATATAATTTTTGTTTGAATTTATTCGATTTCAATGGAATACAAAAATTGCATAATTCATGTAAGTATGTACAAGACAAATTTTTGTTATTCGCAAATTAGATCATATCAGTCACACATTAATAATTACTTAATGGTTACACATGAATTAATCGTCGAGGAATGCATTCTATCATGTTTTATGAGCTACTGAAGGAGAACTCTCTACCATATCTGTGTCAGAAAATAGAGTTCAGAGCTGATGTACATTCTCTCCATTTAAGATATAGAAATACTTCTACTGTACCTCATCATTTTCTAATTGTATTGTGAGCTGTCTCAATAACTTACACCACGATTTCATTCGATCATCAATACATAAAAGAGTCATTTCAGAAAATGGTCTATCCCAAGAAATATAAATATCTCCTTGGTTAACTAATAGCTGAACTTTTTTTTCGTTTCTTTACGGTATCAACTTCCGTACTAAACTTTTATTCTCTCCCTTTTTTACCATTTACATTAATTCAATTATTTCTATCTGCTGTCCTTGATTCCTTTCCCAAGTTAGATGGAAGAGCAGATGTATGTTAGCTCTTATATTTACATTCCTCATAATATTTTGTTATAAAGGCATATATTATTATCATTATTATGTGTTCTGTTACCTGAATAGTCAGCGTTTTTTTTACTGTTTTCTCCAGGGATTCTCAAGGAAACGATTTTATAGGCAATAAGATGGCAATCAAAAATTATTATGCATTTAAAAAAAATCTTCAACTCATGATAATATTGAGCGCGATTTCAGAAAAAAAAGTTTGTGTAGTAATAAAAGGATATTTCCTGGCTGTAATGCTCGTTGGATGGGAATGTATTTATTGCTTTCACTACAAGATACACGACGTACTGTGTACTTTGAAAACTTATACTTCATTCTTGAACAGTTTTCATATCTTTACATTCAGAATACACGTGAAATAAAGATTGAATTTTTGATAGAATGATGCAGATCTTTATTAAGAAAACGTTAAGTAATTGGTTCAATGCACAAGATATTTCACAGAAAACTTCAAAAAAGAAGAGACGTTATTTTTGGACTTAGTTGTTAGCCTGGACTACCAGCTAATTGCTCCACAAATTTGATTTCCTAATTTTAAACGGTTTACGAGAAACATATTATATTATTATATATAATAGTTATTTTTCATGGATATCCAAAATTTGTAATTATTGATCTTTTGCGACATAAATTTTGGAAACAGTTACCAAGTAATTTTTGTCTAAGATACTTACAGAGTATTTCTTATTCACTGTAATTCCAGTTCATATGAATGACAATTTTCAATTTGTTAATAACATGCGAGACAAATTGTCACTCGATAGCAGCAAAACAATTTCGATTTATAATCCAGTCCACTTAGTTTTTGAGACGAGGATCGGTTGTGACACCACCGAATTTGTCATCCTAGTAGTTCTAACCATGCCAAACAGAAAAAAAAAATAACCAAAAATCCGGGGGTGTAACCCAAAAGAAAAATGAGTTAAAAAAAATATTGTCACTTTGGAAATAATGCAGTTCGAAAAAAAAATTGTTTGATCAGATTTGAGATCATTCAATTACCTAAATGAATAATCCTCAGTTATTCTGAAATGCACCGTTTTCTCAGAAATCCTTATTGAACGCTTAAAACAAATTTCAGGCTCGTGTTTCCCCGCCGCTGCAAGCTCCGGCGGGGCCAAACTCAGGATTTGTCATAATTTTGTTAGATATTGTTAGAGAAGTAATGAAAAAATTGAATTTTGTTAATGAAGTCTTCTACTTTTTCATGCAAATATAACATGTGGGTACCGAAAATGTTTTTTTTTATCACGTCACAATCCTACTGCGTTGTTTACGGAGGATGCAGAAATCATAGAAATTTCAATTATTCCAAAATAACTGCACTAAAGCAGGCAATATACTCTCTTTGGATAGATAATACCCAATGATTTATGAGTAGTGAGACAGGTATCACTTATACACGTTAAAAAAAAACTAGATTTTATTCCTGCCTTATTTTCAACTAACTCATATTCATGTCATTTTCAGTATATGTTGGAAATAATCGCATATATTACACGTCCTGCATGAAAAATGAATAATGCAATTTCAAACAGGAGTATTGCACTCTACACTTGTTGACCATGCATATACAACTCTAAATAGTGCTATAATTTGAAAATTCAGAGGCTGACCAAAAATTGATTTTTTTCAAACAATTAATAATTTTGTCGAACCGCGGGATTTTCAGAAACCCCTGACTATCCGAAACAAAAAAGAATAAATTTATCTGTTCACTTCATAATATCTAAGCCAACGATTGTCCCACTTTTGAAGTAATTTTTTCGTTATGCTTCCAGTTTGTTTCATGAGCGTAATGTCTCAGAGTCCCGGTTTCTGGGTTATTATAGACATGTCACACCCCTTCTGTTGTTTGTTCTCGCTGTGGAGATTTTAGTTTATTATTGAGAAATTTCAAAGTAGACAAGACCTCAAAAATTCTTATAGTGGATTGGAGTTGTAGTGGATGTTGTGGTTTCTATGAACTTGATAGTGCTTTTATAAAAAGTGGATTACAAATGTGTCAGGGTATTGAATTATTTTCGCAAAGAACGAGAGTGTTGTAAAGTGCATGTACCATAACTTTTGATAACTAAGTCATAAGAATATTCTCTTAACAAGTGAGAGAAATAATTAGGGCTTCGCGAGACCAAGAGATTAGTCTTTGTCTTGTATCAAGACCAAGATCAAGACTTAATTAGTCTTCCCAAGACCAAGACCAAGACTTGACTTTCGAGACTAAGATCAAGACTCTCCCCCAAGAGTATTGGTCTAGGTCTTGGTCTCGAAAGGAAAAAAGTTAACTTAAATCTACTCAATATTAAGAAAACTTTGATGGAAAATGTTATGACATTTTATTTCAGATATTTTTTATATGGTAGGTTTATAAATTTTGTTCATTCAAAATCGAAAAGATATTTTTCAAAATCTGTAATGCAGTTATACAGTTTACAACAAATAGGTGTATGTTGTAAGGTCGCAGTGGTTAATAACTATTGCAATTTACTGGGGATTCCGATTCCACCACTCTGCCACAACAGCATCTTAATGCTCATCACACAATAATCTATTGTAAAATGGTCAATAAAACCTAATTCACATTCCAACCATTTTGAACCTTTTTTGTGGTGTCGGGCGTCGACCTGTGTGCTGTGTGGGTTTAATTTAATACTCATTTAAGATTTCTTAATAGTTATATTATGAGGGTGAAATGAAAAATTTTTATTTCGTTAACTTTATCCTTACAAATTGACAACTATTAAAGACTGAGAAATACGAAATAACTAATACATACATATAAACTGTTGGACAATTGAATTGAACAATTAAAATTCCTAGACAAATTTTGATCCAAGACCAAGACTATCAAGACCAAAACTATCAAGACCAAGACCAAGATTGAGCCAGTCTCGTCTTCATCAAGACCAAGACTAAATTTATTTTTCGAGGCCAAGACCAAGACTGATCAGTACACTACAAAGGTTGGTTCAAATTTGTAAACAAGAAAGGTTCCTGCACAATTTTTCATCATGTTGACGCTGAATAACAAGCTATGAAAAATGCTTCGGAAGATTCAAAAAAAGGCGCCAGAGAGAAAAAAAAATCAGAGTCTAGCGAATAGACAGATTTACTTCAAATATGAATCATTAATCTCACCGAACTTGACTTAACTTTCCTGTAATCCAAGATTTTTTTTCTATTGTAAACAATTTTTTTCCAATTAAGGATGTTGTGAAGAAGTCACGTGCCAAGTTTCATAGTGCTATAATCCACCTTTCAGTTTTGGCACAAATTTGTTTGTATTTACTGAACTATTAGTTTTTCAGTTGGGTGTTTAGTGTAGTATAACCAAAATGTCATTTTTACGGTACAATCAAGCTATCAAGGTCCGTAATTTAAGCTGGCAGCAGCATTGAAACCAATTATGTAGGAGAATAATAATTATAATAATATTCTGCTATACAATATTTTTTCTTGTGGAATACCTAGTAATTATATCGTTTGATCATTCCTTGAATACTTCACTAAGTCAATAAACAACTGAATTATTCATTAGGTTGCGTAGTGTATATTGTGGAAATATAGAGTAAAATGAAAGAAATGCTTTGACATGCATTTTATTCTGTAAAGTGACTAACTAAAGTGACCTACTTACTTTTCTCCCCCACAACAATCTTGCCCAATGTTTATACATCAATGAAGAAGTTCAAAATATATCAATATTGGAAGAGCCCCCACTATGTTGCTGTATTTTTGGTGTTAGTTTTCTGTGCGGCATCATAAGAAGATATGAATGTTGGAAAAAGGTAATATTGTCAAATGGTAATTGGAAATTGTTTTTTCAATAGAAAATAACCTACAATTAATAAAAATTAAGATTTTTTTTATATCAAACTGAAAACAACTAGGTACTTTCCCGATTGAAACCAAGCTGGACATTGAACTACTTTTCATAGATTATCATTTGAGAATATTTCTTTTTTCCAACATGAATACCTTCCAAGAGGTTATCTTGAACAGTAGAAAATCGCGAATAAAGTTTATCTTCAGTCGCCGATCCTTTCACATCTGACTTTATGATCATCCTGCGTTCATATTTTCAATGAAATCAAAATATGAATATTACCTACTACATACATTTTTCATGGTTGTATATCAATAATATGTTTTTATTTACTCCTATTAAATTATATATTAATTATTCAACTGCTTTTGAGCAATTAATAGTGTCTATGAACAAACAGCGTGAGTTATAATTACTCACTGCTATAACTCACGCTAATAAATCGGAAAATTTCACACCTCACTCTTTTAGCCAATCAAAAAATTCGTTCTTGTTTAGATGCTATGACAACCCAAAAATCTTCCGGAAATTTTTATCCTCCCAGGGACCCTCGGCGAAATTAATGTAAGTGGAATATTTTCTGTCAAATATTTGACGTGGCCGGGTCACCGATATATGAGGTCAAGCAACGTTGGGCGAGGTTGGGCTTCCCATAGTTATTATGAATTGTTGGATGATTTTCATTTCTTGTTGTGAAATTTTCTTACCGAATCTAGTGTAATTTTCGCGACTCGTGTAATTTTCAAAAAATTCATGTACTTGAAAAATTTCTGGCAATAATTCAAGCACTAGGGATATTATAAGTGGAAACATTCTTGTAATTATTTACGAACCGAATATCAAGAGGTGGCTTGTACTTCTGTACAAGCCGGTTGGTCGAAATGGAACAGTCTAATACCTATTGATATTGAGGGGAGTAATGTCACATTAAAAATTTTGACGTTTTCAAATTAAATTAATAATATTGTGAATTTTCTACTGAAAAAGATTAATTCAGATATACTTGAGTTCGGAAATTGTAGATAGTGGCTCATCGTCGGTTCGCGGGGTTTCAGAGTGCGGATTGCCTAGGAAACTCCGTAAACTGACGATGAGTCACTATTTACAATTTCCGAACTTGAGATAGTGAAGATGAATAAATATATACACCTCCATCAGAAATAAGACAAGTAGCTAATGTTACCATACTTGCATAATTCAGTCCCACATATTCAGTTTACTGGTTGTTCAAACTTTACAGTTGATTTTATTAATAAACAAAATGAGTAATTACAATGAACATTTTTATAGCATTGTTATAGGTAACTATTAAGATTTGTGAATACAGTTCTTTCTCTGTACTTGTATCTTAGTATTTATTGTTATAGTCGTAGATGAAGTATAGTATTCTACTTGCGGTAATCGTCATAACTCACTTCATGAATTACAACACTCGCCTGCGGCTCGTGCCGCAAACTTCATCTGCGTGAGTTATGACCTACATTACCGCTCGTTGATTAATATACTATTAATATGTGTACCTAATAGTTATGTTTTATGAACTTTAAATGACTGAACAAATTGAAAATTTCATTCACAAACTAGTATTTTTCCATCCTTGCATTGCAGGTGTCTCATAATCCATAAATCTCATCTAAGATAGAAGCAAGCCGATATGAATTCTTCCACTTTAATGGAAAATTTGAATTGCGTCATATCTGAACATTCATATATTAGGATATTATAAATTCCGGGCAGATGAATAGAATCCATACCGAAATGTTTTCATATAGAGTTTCTGAATTCATTGGAAATTCTGGAACGAGTTATGTGGTGTTTTTGTTATTAGAAATACCGTGCATTTTTCTATTGCTTCATTAATCTGTATTTATTTAGCGGGCTTGGAGCAGTATAGCTTGCATCAAAAATCAATAGGAGAATAACAACGAGAGCTGTTTTTGACGAAATCGGTATAGATTTATTGATTTTTTTGAATTGATCGCCATCAGGTCCTCTCTAATGAAGGTATCTCGACGACCTGATTTCGAATTAAAAAACAGGGGAAATTACCCCTCTCAACTCCATATGAACATTTCAACTCGCGAACGGTGAAATATAGATCAATACTGCGAACTCCAATCGAATCAGAATGATGAAATTGGTGTGAAAATAATCCCAAGCTGAAAATCATGAAAAATACAAACTAATCAGATTCACTTGAAATTTGCACTATACGCAAAATGTCATGCTGATTCAAAAAGTATCTGATTGGTATAAATTCAGATACAAGGTTCAGCAAAAAAAAAAGATTTAAACGTCGAAAATTCCCTCGCGCTATCCAATTTTCTTAACTTTTTATTTTTCATTTTCCAAAAAATCGCAAACGTCTCTAAAATTCATTTGCAAAATAAACGAGCTGATTTCGAATCATTCCATGAAAATAAATTTCGATGACGAATTGACAAAATATCAGAAGATGTTAGGTTGAAACAATGCATCCTTCCACAAAATCAACATTTTCCAAGAAAAATGGCGTTCTAATTAAAAAATACGAATTCGCGTTTTTGAGAGATTTACCAATGCATCAATGAAATATTCGATAGTGAAGGAAATTATTCTGCGATCGCCAATCCATTCAAAATGAAAAAAATTGTTATTTAAATAGTATGATAGAGAGTATATATTTCATTGTAGCAGAAAAAGACAAAATCATTATTTTTTATTATTTCTAAATTTATAAATGGTTTAAAATTGTCGCAGCAAACTAAAGTATTTGATCGTAGTTGTCACTTGACGATTGACCTTTAAAAAATGTCTCGAAGGATGGAAGAAGGTCAGCGGTAATGACTGAGGGAGAGTTATCAGATACTATATATGCTGACTATGGTGAATTAGTCGTAGATGATTTTCGAATGTTGGGAATAGAAGAATTACAATGGAAGTGAACCTTTTGAATTCGTGATGGAATTGAAGACTCTTCGTCTTGGATAGCCTCATAACTTTACCAATTCAAAAACGAAAATCTTCAGGTGGTGTCTTAAATCTGTTCTAGAATTTATTCTAACCTCCATCCGGTTGCACTCCTACCAGCAACCCTCATAAGCCTATAGAAGGATTGTGGAAGCTGGGAATGAAAAGCGTCTTACGTTTTAACGTGTAAGCACGGCCTTATAAACCAAAAGTACCGAAAACAACAAGAATACAAAACCAATGAACCCTCCGATCAAGTAACACAACCTAGATGAGTAATACTCAATTAGTACTGAAGGTAACATCTTTTCATAATGTAATCCCTCAAATTGTGACATTGTTGCCTTGTGGCAAGCATGTCAGGTAGATTTTGATTTATGTCGGGTATATTCATGGCAACGAAAACCCAGAAATACTGTCTCAGATGAAATGTAACATTAAGATGGCAATTGAAACGTTCATTGCAGCTAGTTGTGAGCGTAAAAACGAAAGTATTTCAATCGCCGAACGGAGATTCTTCGCTGTCGATATAGTCTGGTCAGTACGGCAATGCTGCATTTGATAGAGCCTAGGCTGTTCCCAAAATCATGTGCAGATTCTTCCATCATATAATTTCCGTTCCATATTGGGTTTCCATTATTTCTATTTTATTAAACTCAATTTTTCTGTGAACAACGTACGACACTGCCAGTGAGGAAAGATGTCCCTTACAAACAAATTTAAAGTCGTGAGCGGCGAGTTACTCATCTAGGTTGTGTTATTTGAACAGAGAAGGAAACAATAAGAGCTACTAGAAGACACTGTGCACTTTGTAGCTCAAAAATAAGTGATCGAGATATGTAAAGCTGTACTTTGGCTATCATGTTCATGTAGGCGACTGTACCATATGAAACTCCTGTTATTTTCTCTGAATGAATGACTTTTTGAATATATTGTTTTCAATAAAATGATCAACGATTTTTTAAGGTAAAAGTTATTTTTCAATAATTAATGTGAGGTATTTATGACATTTTGACGGTACATAGTACAAACATCAATAGTTATTTTTGTACCTATAGTGCGCGAAATGCTACTTTGGTGATCGAGAACTGATTTTTTTTAACAAGGCGCAACCGAGTTAAAAAAAATATTCGAGATCACCAAAGTATTTCGCGCATGAGATGCAAACAAAATTTTTTCTACAAACGTCAAAAATATTTTTCTAAAATAATTAATATGCTTAGCTTAAAATGAAAAATAGTATTGAACTGGCTTAAACTGTTTTTCCAAATCAAGTAATTACTGTAACTATGGAAATAAAATGGTATTTGTTGACCTTTATTTCAAAGTGACAGTTCTTGATAATTATTTTGGAGTGACGCGTCAGACTAGAAAATCGGCAAATAATCTTCCTCAATAAATATGAAGAGTTGAATTTGTAGGTTTAAATGGATGGATCTTGAGAAAATCAGCTGGTTATTGATAAATGTTTCTATGGTCTATTTTCCCACATGTTCGATGGGCGGAAACCCCCCACTCAATTACCCATGATTTTTATCAGATGATTTGATTTGCGGGGTCAGTTGAAGTTTTAAAGCTATTTAATTTGAAAAACTAAGTAACTATTGATTTTGTATATGTGAAAGATTCCATAGATTGGTGCAGAGTGAAATGAAGAATGGTGTGAGAATTTTGGTAATATATACCTGTAAATATTGAACTGTTCCCTTATATTGAAACCACCCGGTATAATGATATAGAGCGGCATGTGTCGTGCCGTTTTATTATTGTGTGTGGCGCAAGCGATACACATCATGAACATTTGTGTCTAATTATAAACCTAGAATCTCGCAATGACTGCGTATCGGAGCGAATGCTTTGAACAAGTCTAGCAGGAATTCTGAAATGCTACGGAGAAAACCGTAAACGAACTGAATCGGGAATACCAATTAGGTTGGGTTGCCGTGGATCCGTTTTCTGATGCGAAACTACGTCTCTTATTAATTAATTGATCTACAGCATATACAGTGTCTACGGTTCGAAACCGCAACACCCTGTCATTTCGGGACCCATGCATCGATATTGGAACCACTGTTCTTTGACTAGACATAATTTCAGTGGCTTGAAAATAATATTTCAACGTTGTTTTGAAAATAGATTGCTACAAATAGTCTTGTTAAGTAGCTCCCTCGTTCACCAGACACAACACCCCTAGATTTTTATTTTGGGATTTCGGAAAAACGAGATGTACAAAATAAAATATAATAATGTAGATGAATTGAAAAATGGAATCGAAACTGTAATCGATAGTCTTGATGGCCAAACTGTGTTGAATGCAAATGTCAAGAGAAATGCCCAAATATGTGTTCAAAAAGAAGGCGGCGTTTTCAAACATTTACTCCATATTTCATAGCGCTTCATAACTCTTTTATTTTCAACTTTGGGAAGGAAAGTCATATGACCTTTGTTTTTGCGACTGTGATTACGAATCAAAATGCATGACGAAATATACTTAGAGTGTTCCATTAAAAAAAATACCATTCTATGAAATATTCCGAAAACACGCTATTGAAAATGTCACTAGTTGGCCCTGATAAACCAACTCATTGTATCAATAATATCGGAGTAGGCAATTTAATTTAGAACACCCTTTATAAATTCGAATGGTCACTGAGGATTCCAGAATTTAGATTTTTATCCTTTTCGTTTATTTACATTTAATCCCGATCAACTTTTTTCTTTCATTACACGTTTCAAGAATTTTCTTGTAGTTTTTCTGCGTTTGTTTGTAGGATGTCACAAAAGGGAGAAATTTGTATTATTTGCAGATACAGATATATTTTTACAGGATTGGTGTATTTTCCCTCCAGCAGGGCTGAATACATTAATTTCTGTGAGCAGACAAAGGGAATTCTCATACAGAAATCTTGTTGAACTGGCGGCCTTCAAAGTATCTACATAAAAGATATCAACAGATATACAAACTCAAGTTATAAGAATTTAAAATATGGCAATGAAAAATTCCATAGCCCTGACCCTCGTATCGGTTCATATTCTCTTATGAAATCCAAACTCAAGAACAGTTTGGAAAGCATTGCTGTTTCATCCGTTTACAAAAAATGTGCACCAGAAAGAAATCGACCGTTCAGGACAGTTTCTGAAGCATCAACTGAAACTATTAAAAAAGTGGGAACTACTTGTTTAGATGAAGTTTCGAGAGCAGTTATGAAGAGAATAGCTCGTGTATAGTTGGTAGGTAAAATATCACCGGGACTGGCCATCCTCATAATTCTCATAATATCCATGAGTATTCTCACCTCTTGTTTACAATGGTAGATATTCTTCATCGCAATTTTTGGACGATTAACACCTTTTTAGAGCTAAAAAAGACGACTTTGCTTCAAATATGAGCATGAATCTCATCGAACCTAACCTAACCTAGCCTACAAAAAGTATTACAAACATTCTAGATTTTTGATTCTATTATTCAAAAATTTTAAGCACAAATTACCTTACTCCCGGAATTTCCGTTTGATACTAGTCTGTTTGTTGATATATCCTTCCAGAATGTCTATGTGTGAAAGTTTCTGTTACATCAGGATTTGGTGTTTAACAACATGACGCTGACCTGACAGCTTCACTATAATTCTTCAAACTGTGTAATAAATTTTCCAGTAGCGCTACGTGATGGACGATGCGCCTTTATTATCACGTTTCAAAATTGTTGTGGGAGTGTGGCTCTCTCTATAGGTAATGGAGTAATTTTTCCTACTTTATTAGTTTTGGTAGCTGAAGATTGAAAATGGACCCACAT
Source organism: Chrysolina americana (assembly GCA_958502065.1). Classification (NCBI taxonomy): domain Eukaryota; kingdom Metazoa; phylum Arthropoda; class Insecta; order Coleoptera; family Chrysomelidae; genus Chrysolina; species Chrysolina americana. The sequence goes on along the minus strand of OY293421.1, from coordinate 38,588,769 downwards.
TTCTCTTGAAGGTATACATTCATACACGAAATGCATCAATGGTAAACAAAATTATCATTTCAGACTCTGGATCATATTTGGTAAATATTTTGAAATTGTCCATTGGTCCAGTTGGACTCAGTGTTCGTTCACTTTCGATAATATCCTGAATTTTATAACTTCATTTTAGCCGAAAGTGATAGCTTGGACTTTCATGTCTATAAGTTTTTTCCATGACTGTGCAAAGGTACCGTTTTTCTTGTCCTCCAGCAGTCATATCATTGTTACAACCTAGTAGTGGATAGAAAAATCGTGAAATATTCTAGAAACATCCAAGAATAATTTGATGCCTTCTAAGAACAGCAGCGATTAATGTGGAAGCACTCATGTATATTTATTTTCAGTGTACGATAATAATTTTGATTCTACTCACATAGTTCTCGTATTTGTTTGGAAAAAATTCTGAGTAGATGATGTATACACTGTACTTTTTCTATAAGCATATTTCCATATGGTCTCGATTCTAGCAATTTTGTGTGAACACTACTGTCCCTATTTCCAATCAAGCGATGATATTTGACGCCATGCATTTCTATACTACTTTTGAAGCCCTCAGCTACATATTGCTTTCCATGTCAGTCGATGTTCCATTCCAATTTTTAAAACACTTGTGTTCCGTAGGCGAATCAATCTTCCTCTGTGCCGAACGAACGCAAATTGCACAGTATTTATTTCAAATAACCAAAAATAAAATCTTTTATGTTCGGACTCCAATTATGCAGGCCTAAAGATAAATTGATTCATTGACAATAAGGTCTAATTACCTGGATCGCTCGGGCCGTAATTGAAGCAATAATTGTGTTTACCTGCAACCAAATATGGAACTCGACAGTAAATAAAATTTAAAACACTTCTTTATACTTGTTTAAAAAACCTAATTCTACTATTTGTAACTACCACAAAAAAAATAGTCTCCGCCACTGTCACTGTTGCACCAACGAATTGATTCGCGTCGATATGATGTGATGGCGCCACGTTACGGCTGTTTTATTATGCACTTCTTATTTATCACTTTTTAGTATTTGTACTGTATAGATCAATAGTATATTCTATATGAGATATTGAATTGCTATGCACTTTTAGGAAAAGTAGTCTGACTCGAAAAAAAATCTATTCTTTAATTAGTTTGGGCCAAAATGGTTTAAAATAAAAAATGATAATAACTTTCCCTGAAAGAGTACAATATTTTAAACAAGTAGGTGCAAGTTTTATTGAAATCGGACCAGGCATTTTCTAACAATTTGAATAGGCGTTTCAGCGAACATGGGGAACGCTCTTAATGGATGGCATTCTGAATGGTCCTTACAAAATAACTATAATACGGCTGCCGTTTTTCTGGATATTCCAAAAAATAGCACTATTTGAATTTTAATTGGAAATATAATAAATCTTTATTAGGTTCCGTCTCGATTGGTGAACTGTCAAAATATTGGATAATGTAAACTTTAATGAATGAACTAAGATAGCTGATGTGCACGATGCACCGCCACTTTGATAAAATTAAATTGTTTTTGTAACTATAGCCTAGGGTTTGAAGGATGACATTTGAATTATATCAATTATTAACCACCCACTTTTATGTTAGTTTATAAGTTTCATGCAATGCCTTATATCAAAAAAGGTGTTTTATTTTAAATCCTATTGAAAATTAAATTTTTTACTTTTTCTAACACATGAATTCTTATGGAAAATGCCGTTAGTATAAATTTTTCGAATGAGTGCGTACACCGTTGATTTTGGGAGATTAAAAGCTCTTAAAATCCATAATAAAAATCCGTTGGTTGGTTTGAAAATCTGATAACACCGTCATCTATAATAGAAGAATTAGCAATGAGAATGTGTAATTTGTTTTTTAAAATATATTTACATAAAGTCATAAGAAAATAAAAATGAAATGGCAAATATTCATTTTTTTCCAAAAATCTTCGGAAATACTTATTCGGATTTTTCGAAGGTGTTTTAATGAGCACTATATTGCACAACTTTGCCCCCATTTGAGACACCCTGTATTTGAAAAAATTACGACGAAATGGCAACAAAAGACATACTCCAGTTTTGATGTAATGAAGATTTTAAAATACCGAGATGCCAGACTATAAAAATTTAACTGAAAAAGACTCATTTTGACACTTCCAAAATTGATCTGTGCTATTTGAGACGTGGTAGACTAGGGCTTCGCGAGACCAAGAGATTAGTCTTGGTCTAAGACCAAGATCAAGACTTAATAAATCTTTCCAAGACCAAGACCAAGACTTGACTCTCGAGACCAGGACCGAGATCAAGACTCTTCCCCATGGTCTGGGTCTCGAAAGAAAAATAGTGATCTTAAATCTACTCAATATCAAGAAAATTTTTATGGAAAATGTTATGGCATTTTATTTCAATTATTTATTTTTCATATGATAGGTTTTTAAAATTTGTTCATTTAAAATGGAAAATACATTTTTCAAAATCTGTATTGCAGTTTTACAGTTTACAACAAAGAGGTGTATGATGTAAGGTCGCAGTGGTTAATAAGTATTGCAATTTCCTTGGTATTACGATTCCACCCCTTTGCCGTAACCGCATCTTACTGGTCATCACACAATAATCCATTGTAAAATGGTCAATAAAAACCTAAATAACATTCCAACCATTTCAAACCTTTTATGTGTTCTATCTGGCGTCGACCTGTTTGCCGTGTGGGTATACTTTAAGATTTATTTAAGATTTCTTAAAAATTATATTACGATGTAGTTCAGTCGAGAGGTAGTTTCAGATAGAAAAAGGTCGGAAGTTGATGAAACTTTAAAATGTTGTTCAGGGATGGTTGATTAACAATTTCTCAAGTTTTGGACCTCGAGGACCCTGTGCTAAAAAAGTAGGGGGGGGAAACTGCACATTTTTCGACCTTGGTGTGGTTTTTCCTCAATAAATTTTTTGCCTTACGTTCTACAGCGAAAACCCTACCTTTTTGTAGACCGTCAAATTCCCTACAAATTTGTTGCCTCAAACAAGTTTGTGTGTCAATTTGTTACCGACATATGGCGCTTCGAAGAATACGTAATTTTTCAAATTTCGCCACAAAATGCAGAATTCCACCCTATTTCTTCTGTTATACAAGAATTATGATGAAATGTAGTTGGTATTATAATTCCTACTTGAAATCACCAACTTTAGATAACCCCCACCCCTGCTTGACCACCAGGTGTCAAGTCGTTCCTCCCAAGGACAAGAGAGTGTCGGGCCGAGGGGAGTGTGTGATCAGCTACAGCAGTAAAAATCTGGAAAACAATAGATGTTGGAACACTGCTCCTGTGGCTCCTGCGGAATGCAAACGATGAGCCAATATTTAACATAGAATGCTGAAATTTGTCTATTCTACCTGCGCTACCTAGACCTATTTGTTTTCGATTTCTGAGGTCATAGTAGATCACCGTTCATTTTATTCTTTCAACATGACTCTATTATTCATTAATTTCAAGAACAAATCGAAGAATAGTAACTATAGAAGGGTATAAGTACCTCAGGTAGAATAGTCAAATTAGGTAATAAGAAAATTATAATTAGGAATTGGTAAAAATGGGACAGAGAGTGTTTAACCTCTCAGTAAGTTAGATAAGTAACATTAGAAACCTTCAGCTCTTGAAGTGAATAACTGTGTTAGCGAAAGGAGCATCAAGTGTTAGTGACAGTTTTGGTTTTTGGGTAATTTTCTGAGATGACGTCTACATCTCGTGGATCAGACTTGTGATTTATTTGTAAAGGAGGAGTTGAATCAGGTGAACTAACAGAAGTGAAAGCCAGAGGAGTTGCCAGACTGTTGAAGTCCAGTGTAAAAAGGAAACTTTCGGCAGATGAACAGTTTCTGCGTGAGTTGAGTGAAGTAAGAGAGCACAGTGCTTGCCAAATAAGGTACAATAATGAGAAATTAATTGCTGCATTTACACGTCGTGGATGTGACACATCCAAAGCTCCTTCTCCTGCACCTACCCGACGGTCACAAGTTGTGAAATTCAACTTCACCAATGCGTGTTCTCTTGGTGAGGAAGCTATCACTGATGATTTCAGAGCTAAACAGGCAAAGTTGCCTTGGAAATGTCAAAGTGACTCTACCCGAAATTTCTAATAGAATCATCGAAAAGGCGAGGATGCGTGGAGGAGCCTTATCGCCCAGGAGGGCGACGAGCTGTTACGAGCAGAACCAACGGCTAAGAAATCTCGGCAGGAAATGTAATGAGTACAAATGAGTACCTACCCACTATGATTAGCTATAATATCTTTATTCCTCAATATAATATATGCCTTGAGAATAACTTAATATTGTTAATTACATTAATTTTTTTCACGAAAAGACTGTGTCTTTTTTTCTTCCTGTCCTGGGATAATTATGTAGGGGAACGGGGGGATATCGATTCGAAAAGTAACTGATATCAATACCAAAATGATGTGAATAGGTATGGTTGGCTTTCATCAGAAAGTTAGCTTTTGAGAATTGGGGTTGGGTGGGGGAAGAAGGAGTGGGGTGTCCAAAGTTGGTGACTTCTACTAAGAACCATAATTACTACAACATTTCATCATAATTCGGGTATAACAGATGGAATAAGCTGTAATTTTGCATTTTTTGTAATTTCCTAGCAAATTTTGAAACATGACCTTTTTTTGACGTGCCATATCTCGGTAGCGAATTCACATACAAACATGTTTTTTCAGTCATAATTGTATAAAATTTTACGCTCTACAAAAAAGTGTCAATATGTTTTTTCCGTAGGACGTAAGAGAAAACAGTAATCGAGGAAAAACCGGAGAGAGGTCAAAAATTTTGCAGGGTCCTCGATGTCCAAAACTTGAGAAAATGTTGATCAATCATCCCTGAAGAACCTCCTGAAGTTTCATTAACTTCCGACGTTTTTCCACCTAACTCCACTATTTTCAACCTGTCTTCTGAACTAATGGTGAAGTGAGAAATTTTTATTTCGCTTACTTTACCCGTACAAATTGAAAATTGTTATAAAATGAGAAGTACGAAATAACTATTATATGTATATAAACTGTTGGAAAATTGAATTGAATAATTGAAATTTCTAGACAAATTTTGATCCAAGACCAAGACTACCAAGACCAAGATAAAGACTGAGCCAGTCTCGTCTTGAAACATCAGGACCAATACCAAGACCAGGACTACATTTATTTTTCGAGACCAAGACGAAGAATGATTAGTCTTGGTCTTGGTCTCGCGAAGCACTATAGTAGACGAATAACGCTGACGAAATCAAAAGACACAATATACGTAACTCAAACAAAATCACAATCATGTGTTGACACCAAATTACTTGACATTAAAATCTTCATCAAATTGCTTGAGACCCTATTGTCAAAACAGTATTGTAACAATGTAAAATTATGATCGATTTCCACAACCCGATTTTGCCGAAATGTTCGCCCCCGATAGCCTGAAAAACTTCACGATATTTCCAGTGACTGCAAAGATCTTCTCATCATTCCAGAATTCTACCAACGACTTTCTCCAAAAAATGTTAAGAAGCGCCATACGCAATATCCGAGCAATATCCCAATAAATGCAAATTGAACTGGTTTATAATTAGGTTAATACTACGTTGGAGTGGGGTTGGTTATGCAAATAACGCAATAATTTATTCAAATCATAATTGAAAGAGTGATGTGCTTCAACGTATTCAGATTCTCAATTCCCGAGATGAATTTTGATGCTGGATAAGTCCATTATTTTCCTTTCTGTTATTATTTATTATTATCATTGTTATTTTGAAGAAATAGAAACTACCCAAAGCACCAATACAACGTCAATTTCACTGAACATGTGTTCCGTCAACAAAGTTGGGATCCTCCGGAGCTGAAAGCGTTCTGAGCTACTAACGCTGTTCTAATCTTATTCGCACTACTTATCAGAGTGGCTAATTGCACTCATTACCTATTGCTCTAGTCCCTACACCAAAGTGTGTACATTCTTTAATTATTTACTTCATTTTCTAATTTACCTGCTATAATTCATCTACTTTGTATCAAGTTAAAACCACCTAATTCCAAATCAGAAGTAAGAATCCATTTCAATGTATTGAATCTCAGCTTGTTATTACCAAAGTAAACTTGGACCTGCATCGCATTCAATATTATATTTTGCGAAGTTCATCTCCACTCATTATCAGAAAATTAAACATATGATTGCAAACTATTTAAAACTATTTTTGGTGGGCTTTGAACACACTTCATACTGAATCGAACACTATAATCACATAAGCCATTTCACGTGAATAATACGTGAATTCCTCAATCAGAATACAAATAATTCACCCTATGCGTTTTTTTTTGTTAAAATAATGAGATAGATTGAATTTATGTTGCATCCATACGTTTACTAGTTGTATTATGTGATAGTAATACAATGGTGAATACATATGACTAAAAATATTAATATATACGGGAGACACACAAATGAATGACTGTAGTTTCTTGTAAAATCTCACTTCTACTTGGACCTTAGGAAAGCATATTTTCGAAAAGTATCTCAATATAGTAGTTTGAGAAGAAAATATAGCACAGTACACAATTTTCATACATTGTGTTTTATAGAGGGAACCACAATATCAAATAATTTTTTTATGGAATAATTCAAAACACTGTACTTATAGATTAATTTGAGAGAAAATTTCACACCTCTACTTTTTAACCAATAAGATGCCTTAATTTTGTCTAGTTACCATGGCAACTAAAAAAATTTCCTGAAATTTTTTCGTGGCGCCACGATATTTAAGTGGAAATTTTTTGACAGTTGGAAAGGTAAACAAATGATCTACAACCATTGAATTTTGTAGATATACCTGTGAATAATGCAAAATTTCTATAAGAATTAACATTATTATTTATTATTCGCTATAAAGTTTCATTAAACAGAAAACACAAATTTGTTTAATAATTATGCATTTACAATTTATATTTCAAAAAACGTAGAATCTACAAACATAGTCAGATTTAAAGGTTGCTTGAATTCTAACCCATCCTCTCTTCTTAATGGTGAATAGGAAGGTGACGAATTAATTAGATGTCTGTGTTTTGAGACATATATGTCATATTTTGAAACAATTTTGTTCAGAACTCTTTTACGCAAAAGGCCATATTTACTTGACATCTGCAGCAGACTTTCTTGGATTTTCGTAAACAAACAATTTGAGTCTAACGCTTCCTGGTCGCAATCTTCCATTAAATTCGTAAAATATATTAATTTTGGATGACATATTTGCACTTGCACTTTGCAGTATTTACATGAATTGTACTTATCAAAGCATTTAATTTTTCTCAAATTGTTTATCCTTGTTTGCTGGTTTACTATACAGTAACTCAATGTAATTTATAAACCTCATCTGTCAAAAGCATGGCCGCCTATATAACGGCCACTTACTGCAACAAACCATGTTAATATTATAATTTTTACATTAGAAGTGTTATGGATTACTTTAACAAAAAATACATTTCTACCACCTTTAGTGACCTATAATTATGAAAGGGCGATAGACTGATCTAATACCCATCTGAGTTTTAGCATTTGGTGTAGGTAACTAAAGTTGGTAATATTTTTTATTTAACGAAACATGGTGGACTTGACAAGCAGAGAAATAAATTTAATATGTCAGATTGTATTAATATTTTTTTTCCAATGTAAGGTGTGAATACCACGCAAGCTTAAATTAATTCCGGAAATAATTTAAGCTCTTGTGATATGTGAAAATTGTTTTCACTATAATATATTAATGTCTCTGAGCTCCAAGATAAACAAAGTGGTTTATTTATCGAAAGTAATTTTATTTTGTGATCAGTAAAAAAAAGCATGAACACTGTGTATTCTAATAATATTCCTGGTCAAACATAAGCATTCTCTAAGTATATAAATCATTTTAATAACGATTTACGAGGTATGAATTTTACATCAGATCCTATGACCAGTTTTCTACTTAAAAGTGGGGAATTGCTGATTTCATTAGTTTTTCAACACAAATTGAAAAACTGCATTGACTCATATTGCGTATGTGACTTCAGTATAAGTTTTGTTCAGATGTACATTGAAAAGTACAGCTAGATATTCACTGCTACAGGGTGATTCACGAATAATTCACAATACCTTTTTCAAACACTCAATTATTCAACATATGCAATACAGAGAACTTATTTACAATTTCACAATTTCGAGGCTAAAAAATTTCGCTTATGTTCATGGTTTTTGTTCTTATCTCAGAATAGAATACCTTGTATATCACGAATCATAGGGACATCCATATATTAGCGGTATCAACTTTCTTTTAAATCAATCAATAATACAGGGATTTGAATAAACCCCTTGAAAAATTATTTGATATTGTGCACGGTAAAAAAATAACTCTATTATATTAGGTAAGCTCGAGTAAGTGTAAATTTGGGGCAAGTGTGAGTTTGCTCGCTATCTTCGCTAAACCGGGCGACAGCCCAATGCCATCTATTGACGAATAGCCTACACTCATAATGAATCCATCATATAAAATATAAAAGAGATCTTGTGAAATCCAAATATTTTCCCCAATTTTATAACCTACAATTCATCAACCCGAACGAGTATAACGAGTTTATTTCAAGCTTTGAGTGTATTGTTACAATCTAAGGTAAAAATCCATTTTATACACTTTTCTTCTGCCTAAACAATGAATCTGACTATAGATTGCCGTTTTATCATGAAGTTGTTTTTTTTACATTTTTCCATTGCATGTCACACTTATCCCGAAAGTAAATGTTATTGGTGATAGTGTGACCTATCTGTCGGGGTAAGTGGGAACCTGGTTCATTTGGCCAATCTAAACAGTAATATTTTTTCAGCTATAGTACGAAATTATATACGGAAATCTCAGAGAGCCAAACAATATACCTGGCCAGATGTAGAAGACATTGATACACTTTCTGAGGATGAAATAACAACTGTCCTTCCATCACCACTCGTCAGAAGATGGGGATCAATGAAATTCTACCTGTACATTTTTCTTTTCAACAAATGTTCACTTTCACGATTATTTTTTGTTTTATTCCAATGGGGCATTTCAAATTCAATATTAAAAAGTTCCTAACTATGTTTTGAATAAAGATATCTCGAAACAAATAAATTGTGGTGAAAGTTACTTTACTGTTTACTCACACCTGCCCCAAAGAGAGATTTACGTTCATTAATATCTTTAAATTTGGCCAGAATCACACTTGCCCCAAATCTCCGGGGAAGTGTGACCTATGGAGATGTATATCTGAATATATAAATAAAATTCATAGAATACGTATTTCAACAGTTTTCTGTGGCGTATTACAAAGACTGACCTTCGAAGTAAATGTCAATCATTATAATTTTCTCATATAGGTAAAAAAGGCAAATTCATAAATATTCTTACAATAATAGTTAGTAAGAGTGATTACCTCCAAAAGTTGGTAGTAAGTAATTTTGATTATACAATATAATATACTGATCGGTTTATGATATGTTGTCTTCAAAGTACATAACTATTTAAAGTAAAACGATATGTCATAATGCCATGATAATAAAGTTTAAAATATTCAAATAATAGAAGATTCATTTCTATCAACGCCATAGCATAAAGGTAATTATCTCATTTAATACATTTTACTGTTTACACACCCAAAATTTTCGTGACGCTTACAGGCACAGGCTTCATTCAGTCGCTGTTTTGTGTTGAAAGAGAACATGTTGTAGAAGTCGGGTTTTTTGTATTGCTTTTGACGATGTTTTCCATATAATCGGATTCGTGTTTTGTGTTATATTCTTTTCCCAGTTGTGAATGGAAGTAAAGGACATATTGAAAAGTTTTGGGCTTTCCACACTCCAGGAAGCATTTGAATGTAAGTGTCAGAGTAACATAACCTCTATTCCTAAGTATAATACGCATGGTCGAGTCTACACCATAGCTGCGCTGTCTGTGTATGAAGTATGCATGCACTATGTTTCAAGAATGATTAGTTGTGGTTGTAGTACGTTCACCAGATAATAATTGTTTCAGCTCACGATATTGAGTTAGAGTCTTTCAATAAATCAGCCAGTATCCTGAATTAATAAAATAAGTTATTCCAAGCGTGAGAAAACGCATCAAAATTTAGGAACGGTACAACATATACATAAGAAAGGCAATGTAAAGAACATCATTTAGGGTTAACCTTATTTTAATAAAGTAATTTTCAGCTAGGTGAACTTTTCAAAGTAGCGTCACCAACCAACATACTCATCGTTGTCTGTCGATCTAGACTTATTGACCTCGGTATCTGATTATAGACAGTCTGAAGAATTATTGAGGAAATGATCTTAAAATATGAAATTTTGTTACTGCGGCACTCGATTTTCACTAGATTCAGAAAAGTGCCAATATCTCCAGAACTACCAATATTTTACCAAGGTCATATTTTGATATTCTGGCTGGTCACAAGCTGGTCTATCAACTTTCCAAAGGATGACGTTGAGTTTTGGGACACCATATCAAGTTGCACCAACATCTGACCACGAGAAACCGAATTTTACCTCATAGATAAAATTTTCCACTATCATGAATTCACGCTTAGTTTATTCAGTTCTGGACATTCAAATCACCTTCTTTGACATATATTGATTACCTTTGTGCGTTTAACAGACTTTCAGCCCTATGCTGTATCACTTTCGTTAAAAACAACGTCACCGTTACTCACCATTGCCGTTATTTTGCTATTGCTTAGTAATAGTAAAATAACGGAAATGGTGTTAGGTTAACTAATGTTTTAACATTACATTTTTCTTTAATAGTAGGTACCTACTAAGTTAATATTTTCAGTTTGTGCAATAAATTATTTTGAAATATATAAAAACCTGTTTTATTTATTAAGAACTGCTCTACAGAAAAATGGTTACTGAAAATTTGCCCTGATTTCAAAGTTGGTTTTCTCCCAGCGCTCGTCCGATATTGATGGTCTTTATTTTTTTTGTCGTCATAGTTATAAAACAGCAAAATCAAATTGAAATTCGGACAAATTTTCATTGGTCAGTTATTTTGCAGGGCAGTGTATATCGGCCCAAAATATTATTATACGTTGTTATGAAATTCAATATAAAGTATAATAACATTTACTATGTAATATTATATCACTTACTATAAAAGTCTTATATCATTTAATATAAAAAATATTACACTTTATCAAGTCCATATAGTAAGTTTAATAAAAAAATTATTGCGAGATATATCAAAGATTTATAATTTAGTTTACAGTGAAAAGAACTCATTTCTAAGAGAAAATATTCTGAAATTTCATTATAAGATTACTTTAAGTTTTATTATCATAGGTAATCGTCCTATATGGAATGATATTTTATTGCAATGAATATTATATTTTTAACACTATTTACTATACATTTCTTTCCGTGTTGTACTCTCTATGAAACACCGTGTATAAACAATTTCTACTATGCGAGTACCTTTCGAAAATATGCTTTCATAAGGTCCCAGCAGAAAAAATGAGATTTTACAAAAAAATACTGTCATTCATTCGTGAGTCATCCCGTAAATATGAATATTTTGAGCCATACGTATTCACCTTTGTGTTACTAAAATAATTAATAAACGTGTGTATGCAACAGAAATTCGATCGAGTTCGTAAGTTGACAGAGAAAAATTAAAAAATCTCTTCAATTCTCATTTTCAATACCCCGTATCTAGAAATCAAGTCATAGATAGATGGATAGTAGATTATTGATCAGACACTAATTAACATTGGATTGACAAGTCAAAATACGCAATTACATTATGCTCATTGCTAAAATCAAATCTAAAATGTAAAAGTCCGTAAAATTCTTTATATCATAAAATGCAATGAGGAGTAGAAAATACTTTGATTTCGACTTGAACCTGAGGAGATTTGATGATTTTTCAATTCATGCGGTAGTTACTTTAGAAATTTGCGCCTGCAAATTTTGAGAATTTTCGATAATTGGTAAATGAAGTTAGTTCTAGTCTGAATTCGTCTTTTTTGCGAATTTGATAGCTATGAAAAATAGAGTTTTGCATGAGAGTATTTTTATGAGTGTATGTATAAATCAGTAGTTTATATAAATATGTGCTAGTAGATATAAGTTTTTTCTCTTTGAAAATATGTCTGCAGGATTCTCGATAATTTATGTGGAATATCAGGCGAATTCTTCTTTATATGAGAACGACTCTGACATTACCGCTGACTAATTCATATGCTACATTGTTATAACATATAGTTGAGTAAACCAATGCGTAGTACACATGAATTATCCCCTTCTCCCTGACACAACTTATAAGGTTTTTTAGTGTGAACTAATGCCTATTCAATTTGGAGCAAATCATATTGGTACATTCCTCCCATTTAAGGCTGCTGTCAATAACTGTACCAAGAAATTTGCAGCTTTCTTGCAGTTGTATTTTGTGCTTATCAATATGAAGTTTTTCAATGATAGGTGTTCTTGCTTGGTTTGGGATCTCTGAAATTGAACAGCAATAGTTTTGATTATGATTAAACGGTTCCTGTTACACCAGTTATCGAAATGAAGATGAACATCACTCGGCTTCGGGCTGTTACCAAGGAACGAGCTTGAGAAATTTGTCATAAAATTATGAGACATTTTTCAATGACTGAGGGATATTCGTCGGATTTGTGACTGTAGGCTGTATTTCTGGGAATTTATTCTTTGATTAGAGCTTTACACTTTGAACAATCGCATTGCCAAAACGTGACATTCTGAAATTTATTTGGAATGAAGTTTTCAAACTCAACCAACCGTGTTGCCATAGTGATTGATAATTGCACTGAATGCAGTTGTCAGTGTAATGTTGACATGATTGGGTAAAATATGTTCATATGACACAAAATGGCAAAATTTGCATTGTTGTTAGAACTGTCAAAAATTTTGGTGATATGGATTTTTAGTTGATCACCTACAATCGGTACAAAAAAGTGTCCAAATATATTGGCTCCATCTCCTTCATGCGATATTATTTTCCCTCCGTGATTGAGTTCGATATCTTCACTTGATATTTTCTTGTTTGTATGTGAATTTACATAGGATTGAGTTATGTCCATTGACACTTTTGGTAACAAGGTCGAGTGCAACAATCAGAGATTCATCGAGACGAGAAATTTCGTCTCGAAGGCACTTTCTCGTCTCGTTTCGATCATCGAGACGAGAAATTAACAAACACCCCTCTCGATATTTTTCTCAAAAAAATTTTTTGATCTCAATACGAGACTCAAAATTTCGAGAGTCTCGAAAACAAAAAATGCTATGTATATATAGGTTTAAACGTATAACACAAGGCCAAGGCTGCACCAAAATACAGGGTATTGAATTTGTTCTATGAAGAAAAATTACCTTAAAACACAGAGGCTATATGCTATAACTAAAAATCTCGTATAACAAAAAACCGCCGAGTATCAGCACAAAAATAAACAATAATTTTCCAAAAAAAATAAAATTAAACGAATACCTGATGTTTTAATTTAATCTTGTATCAATACTTTAAAAATTTACCTAGGTACAAAAGGTGAAAGTTCAAAGTTGTTTCTTCGTTCGTGAAGAAAATAATGTTCTATCACCAGCAACAAACTCATTTTTTATCATCGAAACAGTCGGCTCTTGAAAAAAAAATTATCGATATTACACAATAGTTATTTTTCTCCAAATGACATTAAAAGCGGCCTTTTAATGACACTTGGCAGGCTTAGAAGTTGTACTTTTAATGCCTAGGCAGAAAAAGTCCACTTTTACTGCCTAGGCAGAAAAAGTTCGTTGCTAGGCAACCTTCCAAGTAATAACATATAATTTTTTCTTCAAATTTGTTCCAATTCCACGCAAAATCGACTTTTTCATATTTAAATTGCGTTTCAATATCAATATCCAAATAACTAAATTATTTCATCAAAGGTAACTGGGCCCTGCGTTACTATGTTTACCGCTGATGACGTTTGTTGAATTTGTTTGTTTACTGTTTACTTTGTCATGGTCAATTTTAATAACCAGTTTGATTTAAATTATTACTTGGAAGGTTGCCTAGCAACGAACTTTTTCTGCCTAGGCAGTAAAAGTGGACTTTTTCTACCTAGGCAATAAAAGTAGAATTTCTAAGCCAAGTGTCATTAAAAGGTCGCTTTTAATGTCATTAGGCCGCTTTTAATGTCATTTGAAGAAAAATTATTTTATCTCAATAGTAGAGGTGAAATTTATGCAATAATGGTGCCATAAGAATATCTTCATTAATAAGTAATATAGTAATAAGCTTGGACTAACATATTTAAACAATGCAATGGAAATAAAGTAGAATTTATGGCACTTTTCCTTTATGGAATTTCTTTACCCTGAAAGGCTAGTGTCAATAAATTTTTAAAGTAATAGTGGATCTACGACATAAGACCGAGACTTTCAACGAATTGGGGAAGAGATTTAAAGCGACAAGCAATATCTAAATTCGAAAACTTGTATAAAATGTTTATTATGAAAATTATGTTGTAACGATTTTCCTTCAACATCGCATCCTTTTACTGACTGTGATATTGATGACAATACCGACGATTTCAATTTGCAAAGTTTATTTGAAAAAAGCAACGGCAACAGAGAGCATAACTGGAGAAAAGAAAACAGATGAATACTGTTTGTCTAAGAGAGCTGAAGGGAATCAAGATTGTTTAGAGTTGTGGAGAAAAAACGAGGCCATATATCCGACTTTATCAAAGATGGCTCGTGATTTTTGAGTATACAAGCTACTTCAGTGCCGACAGAAAGACTGTTTTCAGGAGCAACACCAATCATTAGAAAAGAACGAAGCCGATTAACTGGAGAATCAGCTCAACTTTTACTGTGTTTGAATTCACAGATATGTAACAGAGATATATTTACAAGTGTGTAAACAACAATTTTGTTATCTGTCAGAAAACTTTGGATATTTTTCATTAATTTTCTTATGTTTTGTTAACTTTTGAGTGGTTAAAGGACTGGATACATGTATTCCTGGGGCTCGATAGATTTTTTTGATTTTTGGATATATCATTCTACAGGTCAAAGCAAGCAACTTTCTTCATTAGACTTTTTTTCTGGCTCTACAGCGTGAGCTACAAAAATGGGTTGATTGTCTATCGCTAATTATGGAAAATATTTTCTGCTAATGGATTTTTCTTGATTTTTGAGTATAATATCATGTGAAAAATATCATTTTCCTTTGATTATCAACTATGGAGTACATTACTACAGGACGAGGCAGAAAACGCGATTTTTCTGATACTTGTTTATTGAGGCATATTGTGTAGATGAACCCAACGAACTGTTCTAAATACATTTCACAACGTTTCTACACAGTGAGTTAAAAATAAGATTCGTCTACTCTTTTTGTTGTGACGCTACAGGGTAACTCCAAAAAGACGAATTCTCAAATACCTAAATTTAAACGAAATCATGGTAGAATAATTATTTATTTCTGTTGATATGAAAGCTATGAATACATTAATTGGACTTATCTAATCTAATAACTAATCTAGTTATTACCTGCCTCCTTTCGAGGAGTAATTGATCGACGGATATCTGGTATTGAGCATTTGGTATATCACATATACAGC
The DNA here is from genome assembly GCA_958502065.1 of Chrysolina americana. Lineage (NCBI taxonomy): Eukaryota > Metazoa > Arthropoda > Insecta > Coleoptera > Chrysomelidae > Chrysolina > Chrysolina americana. The sequence goes on along the minus strand of OY293421.1, from coordinate 38,573,106 downwards.
AACGAACCATGACTGTTCAATGATGAGGAACTATTGTCAACTTTGACAGATTATATAGTCACCATAACAACAATCATCTTGTTTTATAGTTGGATACTTTATAGGCCAATACGTTGATCATCGATATACTTAGGGGTATGTGGTGCTGGTGAAGTGAGTTAATTTTTTTAATTTGTTTATATAGGTACAACCATGTAAAAAACAAAATTGCTAACAGGAGCAACTTCGGGAAAACTTTTGGTTCCGAGAAATTCAACGAAAAGCCCACAATAGGGCGAGAAGTCAATAAACGCGTTTCAGAAAAATCGCGTTTTCTGCCTCGTCCTGTAGTAATGTACACCATAATTGATATAATCGAAGGAAAATGATATTTTTCACATGATATAATACTCAAAAATCAAGAAAAACCCATTCGCAGAAAATATTTTCCATAATTAGCGTTAGACAATCAACCCATTTTTGTAGCTCACGCTGTAGAACCAGAAAAACAGTCTAATGAAGAAAGTTGCTTGTTTTGACCTGTAGAATGATATATCCAAAAATCAAAAGAATCTATCGAGCCCCAGGAATACATGTCAATCTTGTATAATAGTTTTTAATTGTTTAAGACGTTTAAGTATTAATTTTTACATTTGTTCTTTTTTATTTGCTTTGTTATCTTTTTTTCTGGGTTTGTTCTGTTTAAAATTAATTAAAATTATTTCTCAGTACAGTTTTTTATTTTCTCTTATCTGGCCCATTTAGAGCTGTGATTGATTGCAGTACATAATATATTTTTTTGAGATCAATAAATCTCGAAATAATTTCTTGATTTCAAAAAGTGTCAAAGTGTTTTTCTCCATCTCGTTCTCGAAAAAACCCATTAGTCTCGCCTCGATCTCGTCTCGAAATAGAGATGAGACGAGACGAAAAATCTCGAAATTCGAGTCTCGTGAAAGACTTGCAACAACATACCAAAGTTTCAGAAAAATTGAATGGTCGCCACTTTACATAAAAAAATTCCGGCTCCTTCAAATGGAGAAGATCCTACTCACCGGTATGGAGGCTTTTTCCTCGGAGGCGGCCTCCCCATTGGGTGGCACATGTCCGGCTTTCGTTACAAGCCCCGCTGGCACCCGCACTGTGAGGCAGTCTGAAACCCCCCACTCACACGTGGTCGTTTACAACAACAACACTCTGTAGTACATCACCATTTCACAAAGTCAACACTCTCTCAAGCACAACAGTACGCGATGTTACCTACGCGACGCATAGTCTCAACGTTTCGGCTGTCCTTTGACGCAATCACCCTCAGGCGTGATGTGACACGTGTCGACAGAAGGGAAAGTTCGTGGCGCTCTCGATTTTTATGTGTGTTTGTATGTTTGTATGAAGCTCGCGTGTTGTTTTGTCGAGGAGTTGGGCACCAGACGCCGGGAAAGATTGTGCGGCACTAACGCGCGACGCTGCTATCGAACGACGCCGACGTCACGGCGCAAGTCGTCGCGCCGTCGCTGCATGGCCTACTACCTGCTGCTTGTCGCGTCGTTTGCGCCGCACTTGAAATCTTGCATGCTAATAAATTATTACGATTTTTGCTGTTTTATCATATATTATCGACTGAGTCGGAGTAGGTATACGCGTGGTGTGTTTTTTGCACCACGGAAAGATCTGGAGCGAGAAATGGGGTGAACGGGGTCATGAATATGTGAAATCTAAGTTCGTCTTATTTTCAAACAGTATTCTGACACGGTGAACTTTCTTTTTTACAGAATGAGAACTATAAATTGAAGGGGCGTAACTTGGGTATATAAAACTTGCACGATACCAAAGATTTACGAAATACTCTTGGAACAAATCAGGACGATGGAAATTTCTTGTAGTAACCTCACAAATTTGTGGAAAAAATATTGAAAGGACACCGCACGAAAACAAATAGGAAATTGGCTCTTGGTCAAATTGGCTGAAATTGTATTGTAGTAGGATGAGCCGTAAAAAAAGTGTTAATTTAAATGATTTTGTATGTGTAGTTTTGGAGATATAAGCGGTCAAAGTTCGTAAAAACGTCGTAGTTGGGTGGGATTGACATAAAAAAAAACTGTTCTGTTAGTCGAAATGAGAAAAATTCAGGATGAAAATGTATTCATCGGAACTCGTTAACAGGTCCAATTATAATCTTATTAATGCTAGGGTACTTAGTACAAATAAAGGGTTTATGAGGGGGAAAAATATCGTTTTTCGGAATTCTCTTTTTTTAGCAATATTCCAGAAAAACAAGTCATACTTTGGCAAGACATCATAGTTTCAGTCTATTCTAGTGGATTGAAACGTATTTTGTTCTTGATACGTCTCTGTGTTTGAAATTATGAATCAAGAAATGTTGGAAAATATACTCATAAAACATTATGCTCGAATCAAAAAATTATGCTTTATTCCAAGAAAATGGTTCATATATATACAGGGTGTTTCAAATTAAGTCGGCACCATTGCCAACTCCGCTATTATTGATGCTACGAATTGGGTTAAATGGGCAAACTAGTAGCATTTTTGATGGCCTTCTCGATGCCAAAAACAAAAAAAAAATGAATATTTCATAAAATGATATTTCTTTCAATGAAACACTCTATATATTTTCATGCATTTAGATTCGTAATAACATTCTCAACAACAAATCTCGTGTGACTTTTTTTCGTAAAGGTGAAAATAAGACAGAAACATTTATAACGAACGGAATTGTTAAAGCTCTATAAAATATCGAGTAAATGTTCAAAAACACCGTCTTCTTGTTGAACACATATTTGGGCCCTTCTATTTACACGACGTGTGGCATTCAACACAGTTCGGCCATCAATTCTATTAATTATAGTTTCAATATAATTTTTCAGTTCATCTACAATATTATGTTTCATTCTGTACACCTCATTTTTCAGAAATCCCCAAAAATAAAAATATAGAGGTGTCATGTCTGGTGAAAGAGGGGGCCACTTAACAGGACCATTTGTAGCAAGCCATCTGTTTCCAAAGCAGCCTCGCAGCATTCTTTTTATGCCACTGACATTATGTGCTGGTGCTCCATCCTGCTGAAAATAGATCATCTGACGAAAAACACTTCCAACACTCTAATTAATAAATTAATGTAACGGGGTCCGTAGAAAAATGGACCGTAATTTTGCCTCTAAATAGACCACACCAAACATTAATACCAAATCGTCTTTGCGGATTAGGGGGATGGACTAGAAATGGATTATGTCTACATAATGAAAATTCTTTTTTTTATACATCCCACGATTTGAAAAATTTGCCTTATCGCTCCATAAAATATTTCTATAGAAGTTTGGATCTTGTTTGCATTTATTCAGAAACCACCGACAAAACCCCAGTCGTCTCTCAGGATCACCAGCTTCTAGTGTTTGTACTGTACTTATAAGGAGAAACCTTATGTTTCTTCAGAATTCGTTGAATACCAGACAGTGGAACCAGCTATTTCTCTAGATAAATCTGTGATGGAATCATTTGGATATACCTAAAAGTAGGATAAAACGTTTTTAGTTCTCCTCTTCTCAAAAACTTTTTCATTGTTCCTGAATCGACGATGAAGCACAGCAAATAATCGCCGATTAGGTAATTCTCGATTGGGGAACGAATTGCTGTAGTGTTGAAGTGCTCTTACACTATTTTTCTGGCAAACCTAGTAGGATTCTAACTTATCACATTTTTTTTGAAGGGAAAACGGCATTTTGAAAAATATTCGAACAGTAGTTGACAGTTACAATAATTTATGACGTTGTCATGATATACTTGAGAATATTTGACAAATATTATTTCAACAAAGTTTCAAAGCAACATGATTGCTCATAATAATTATGGCCCTCCAGTATTTTCTGTTCTGTACAAAAACGGCTTCAAAGTTATCAATACAGCAGATATATTTTGATTCACAAAATAAATGCGGTTTTGTACATTAATACCAAATAGCTCAATGGCGTCAATTGAGTGGTGCGACATGATGATCACGGGTTTCACGAGTTCACATCTCAGCGTAATTTTTTCTTTTTACTTTTTTATTTTGCTATTACTAACAAAATATTGTCTTCATATAAGTACCAAAATTGGGTGTTTGTATTCGCCAACTTTTTTGTACTAGTGAAAGAACTAAATATTTCCACATAAGTTGCTCATTTTCCACTTCAGGAAGAAAGGTGATATGACCTTTGTTGTTGAGAATCGAAATGCATGAAAAAATAAAGGATATTCCATTGAAAGAAATATCACTTTATGAAATATTCTGAAAACGCGGCTGTCAATTTTTTTTTGTTTTCGGCATAGAGAAGGCCATTAAAAATGCTACTAGTTTGCTCATTCAACCGAATTCGTAGCATCAATAATAACGGAGTTGGCAATGGTGCCGACTTAATTTGGAACACCCTGTATATACTGGAATAAATATTATTTCTTTACAAGAAATCGATATTGCCAGAATTATTTTCTCACAATGAGTTAATGATATTCTCGAACTGAGGATTGGAAGGTGTTTTCATTCGAGTAAACTGAATACTCCATTGCAAAAAATTCAATATTAGATCCAATTATATGATACTCTCAGAAGAAGAGGATGTTAAGCTTGAATAATAGCATTGCTGTGGTCAATTTGAAGTCAGCATTTTCTCATTTCTACTTTATGATTTGGGAAATTTACTTTCTTGATGTAAATTAAATTAAATAAAAAAATATATTTAATGTTCACAAACATTTAAATTGAAAAAAAAAATTTAAAACAATTCTTAATAAACTCAAACAAATGATTTATTCACACCTACGAATTCACAACCACTTCTTCCACACACTTACACCTAATGAGATGAATTCGATCTTGTTGTTCATGGTATCAAAGAGTTCCCTAGAGATTTGTTTGATCTATAGTAACAACACCTCATATTGTAATACCGTAAACTTCAAAATTGCACAGAAAAAAAGGAATGTTTGAATATAATATTTCGATTTATTTGAAATATAATTACTTGGTTGAGTATTATTCAATTCGCTCGAACATTAATGATTTGGATGTAATAAATCAGTTTATTTCACCTAAATAATAGGTTTGTTTCAATTTCTTCTTGAGAATTACTCAAATCAATGCAATTATTTGTTGAAGTCAAACGTGTATCATCTGCGATAAACACGAATTTGAATAACTTGATCTTGTGAAACATTTGGTTAATTATTTTGTCAGAGTTGTTTGTGGTGTGGATATCTCGCATGCGTCAATGTATCGTGGTCAACGTGAGGTTCGTACTCTCGTCTCTCCTCTCACGAATCAGTAACAGATCTGAGTGTTGGTTTGTAGCGTTCTATTGGTTATTGAGTTCTTTTCTTCGTGCTGTGTGAAATGGATAAGCTGAGAAAAATTAATAAGTATGCAGAAACTAGAGAGTTTTTTCGATGGTGTTGCCAATTAGGCCTATAGGTACTTTCATTCGAGTTTTGTTAACTGAAATACTCAATACTTACATACATGTCTGTTATGTCTGATTCAATATACTTATTAAATGTTTCCAAGTTATATCATTTGATTCAGTCAAGTATTTATGTTGTTTCGACTCAGTATTCCACTTATTTCGATTTAGTATTTCATTTGATTCGATTCAGTATTTCATTTGCTTGGATTGAGTATTAATTCATCTGTTTCGATCCAATAATTGTTTGATTTGATTTATTGTATTATAAAGTCGCCGTTAATTCATCAACAAAAAAGATATTTTAGCCTTTTCTACTTCACTGCATATCGTGAATTGAAAAACCGGCTTTTTTATTTTCTAGGCGTTATATTTTTGTGTTGAGAAATAATAACATTTTCTCATATAAAAGATTTCTAGCAGACACTGACTTTCACATTATTACTCATTAGGTTTGAGAAGTTTTTCTTACAGTCCAATATATTCTTCATTTTGTTTTCAGATTCCAAATACGATATTTATTCATATTCACTGACGTGCATGAATTTATATGACTACTTCACTGGTTGTTGAAAACTAACAAAAATCCATTGGAAATGATGTATTCCAAGAAGTGGGGATCTTTTCATCCACATCAAATCAGCAGGACATTTCGAGGATGCAAAAAGGAAAGGAATGAATTTCAACTGTGGCAAATTTTTGAAGTTAAAATCTTACATAGTGTTAGTTGGTTCAAAATGGGACAATAAAACAAAAAAAGTATTTGTATCTATCTCTTTCTGAACATCACCCAGCTTCATGCTTTGAATTGATGAATATTCAATAAATGTTTGTTTTTTCATGCTTCCCGTTCCTAAAACTATTCTAAGGATCGAAGACTTAGAATATATTAATGATAAGTGTTTAACCATATTCCAGTCCCAACAAAATATCAGAAATTCTTATCAGTATTAATTTCCTTCAAGAAAATATTTGTTTCTTACAAGTATTTTGCATTCTTGAACTATTTTTGCCAATTCTGAATTCACGTAATTATGTAATACTGCAATACTGTAAATCCAATACTATATACTGAAATTAAATAAATATTAAAAATACTAAAATAAAATAAATATTGAAAAAAATGTCTTTGAACTAAACAATATGTTTCCCTAACTCAAATAAATAATTGTTTTATTTGGGTGACCCACATCCTATAATTAAATAGTTCATATTCTTGAACCAATTCCATCAATTCTGAATTCACACAATTATTCATTTAATTTCAAAGAGCAATATACTCCACTCAATCAATATATTCTCAAATGAAACAAATAGAAAACAACAACAATGCATTGTGAGTCTTGCACTAATCAAACCAAAAAATTGGTTGAGGAATATAACACTCGGCTTCGTTCAAGATTTTCTTTGTATCAAATAAATATTTTTTTTTGCCATATTGAAACAACGAATTTGTTTGACTGGAATCAAGTTTGTTGTCAGTGATGCATATTCTAGAAACGCATCATACAAAGTTGAAAAAATCTCATAGATAGTAGTCGACATTTTTAAACAGGTATGAGTAAAATAAGATTTGAATTAAATGGACAGATTTTGAGATATTCAATGAGCACATTGTGAATAACCTAAAAAATATTCACGCACCCCTGTATCTTAATGAAAGGTGATATTTAACAACTACATTCAGCACAAATTTACTTCATCTTCTTTTTAATCAACAGTATCAATGAATTTTTTGTAGTAGAATTCAAAAACGATCTGTATTGTTTCATGTTAGAGTCGCTCACAACACTGGTTAGGTGTACAACTGACAGATGACGAGGAAGAGGAAGACGATATGAAGTTTGACGGTGACATATGACAAATGTAGATTAGAGCTGTTTTTTACGTACCAATTTTTTTAAATTATTTGCCCGTTTTAAAAACTTTGCGTTTTAGCGTTGAAACATTGACGTCATAGACGGAATGTTTTCAAACCTAATGCAATATTCTGACACATAGTCAAATCTATGACGTAAATTGAATAAGTTTCTAAAACATTATTGAATGCGGTTCAACGCCAAAATATAGCTTAGGTTAGGTGACAGATGAGAGGTTAGGTTAGGTTACCGATGTTCCGTGATGAAGAAGAAGAGACAAATGACGTATGAAAGTTGTCAGATGACAGATGATAAGTGCTCTGATTGGTCGATGGTGGCATATAATAGGAATCGCACGTTAAAAGGTAAGACCTCGTTAATCCTTAGCTCGCACAAGTTTCGACTTCTGAGGACTGTCGTTCGTAGGAGGATGACAGCTGGTTATCGGAAAAAACAAGTTTAAACAATATGACAGATGATAAGTGCTCTGATTGGTCGGTAGTGGAAGGGGGTTGGGCTTAAAGTGGAAGTGGAGGGGGTGGTTTCAAGTGACCCCATAGTCCATCAAGAGTTGAAAAAAATACCCCTTTGAGTATGCTTTTTTCGATATATTTTTCTAAACTTCTTGACAAATTATGGTAAAATCCTATGAATTCATTTCATAAGATTAGATCAGTAGGGCAGACACTATGTTGTTCATAGCAGGCGTTGAAAATGATTTGTCTTTTTATTTTTGTTATAATTTCAACAGTTATCCTCAAAACGCTTTCCACAAGTATTTGGTGAAGTGATTTACAAAAGTTTTGCCAGTTTTCAAGATAGTTGATCTCAACCTAATCGAGATAATTGAAATTTTGAGTTTGGTTGGTGATAATTCTCGATTATTAAATAAATCTATATTTTACCGTTTTTGTGGATTATATGTGAATTATCACCAACCGAAATCAAAATTTCAATTATCTCGATTAAGTTGAGATCGGTTGAGATCAACTATCTTGAAAACTCGCAAAACGTTTAAATTTCTTCACCAAATACTTGTGGAAAGCATTTTGAGAATAACTGTTAAAATGATTACATATAATCCACAAAAACGGTGAAATATAGATCTGAAATAGACTATGATTTGAAACTTTCGAACTAACAAAGTTCAGTAACGATTTTATGGAGAATCGAACTAGATAGGAAATAATTTCACAGAAATGGAAAAGAATTGAAAAATAACTTTGTAAAACTAAAATATTACAATAACCAATTTTCATCAAAATCGAATTATCCCAGAATCAGAAATTATCACATTGGACTTTTGAAGAACCAAAATTTGATGAACTGAAAAATCACAAGGCGGTTTATCTGTAATACCATAAAATGAGAATAAAAACAAATGTGAAGATGTATAATCGATCAAATCGTCAAATTACAGAAACAATATCTCATGAAAATGATAAAATATACTGATAACATATACTGTAAGTCTGCAAAGCGTAATATTCGAAAGACAAAGGAATTATAATAGTCGAATCATGATACCACAAGTCTTAAAATTGGCATATCGAAAATCAGATGAAAACCTAAAAAAAAAATCCAAAATTATATATTGTAAAATAAAATAAAACACTTTCGAAAATCTGAACCGCCAAGATTTTAGTTGGAATACAAAAACGTCAAATCTTTGAAACTTTTGCTCACAGAGTAACCTACGTCACACATCTAAAGAAATATTTTTTTTTACTTTATTAATTGCACTCAACAAACAAGCTTGTATTAAATTTTTTTATTTTAATTTTATTTTGAATTTTTTGATCATGAAGTAAAATAAATAGGAGTTGCTATCTTGATTCCATGAATATTCACAAAAAAATCAGAATCGCTGACCTCAAAATCCCTCAAATACTGATTTTGAATGGAATCCAACTATTATCCGAAATCTCGTCGTAATAATTTATTTTGTCACTGGAATCATGAACACTGACAAATTTCAATTTGCAAGGATTAAAAGGGCGTGCAAATTCACTAACAAATTTGACGAATTAACCATTGGTTGAATATTGAGTTCATTTATACATCATTGATTTATTGCACTGATATTTCCACAGGCAGAACACAAATTAAAGCCTTGTAAAAGTTCAAGGAGGTAATATATCCATCTTCATTTTCACAATGAAAATTTAATACATTTGTTATTCCATCTTTCCAGTCAGTCATCAACAATCGAGTAAAAAATATACGATTATTTTATGTCATTGTCGATCGTCAACTTCATGTTCATATAACAATATATCAATATATTTTATTCATTTTGTAATATATATAGAAATGTGATACCCACTGTGGCGCCAATGTGAAATATGGATACCAATCCACAAATACTGATACCTAACGCACACAAAGATATGACAACATCAATTGGTGAATTTTGTAAACATCATATTTATTATAATCCAGATTATGACCTTATGACAAATAAATGAAGTATACATGTTTATTCCGAGAATTAATCAAAAACAAGTAAATTGACTACTAGTAAACTCTGAATAACTAATGCTGGACATTCGTTTTATCAACAATGTTTTTGAGACCAATATAATATGCTGTTGAGGAAGTGAATGACATCAAATATAATATGCAGAATGTGCGAAAATTTTAATAATTCAAGAAAAGAGAAGACCCTTTTGAGTTATACAGTGACGAAGAGTTCAGAATGGAAATCGTTTACCCAAAAATTGTGTTATATTTTTAGACCACTTGATAGGCCTATTAATATGATTTAGCTAATCAATTAGATGAATCAGGTTAGTTGTTGAGTATCAGTAGTGTTCAACTTAACTTACATATTCTTTACAGCTGATGAATACTCTGAAAAGTGGCAACTTTTACTGGACGGTTATAAAAAAAAGAGATATTCTTTGAACGCTTCTTCGGAAACTAATACCAAAAAAAAATTGGGAATTTATTGATTTGCTGGCATTTCTAGATCCTCATATATGAGTGAAAGACACAACGGTTTTGAACACGCTCACAGAGTAGTTCTTCCCGTTTATTTTTCAAGAATTCAGACGATTTTCTAGAAACAGAAGTAGAAACTACTAGAGTGGCTGTAGAAATTCTGAATAGTATGAAAAGAGAGATGTCGGAAGAAGAATGTATACTGAGGAACTTGATACTCTGGGAGAGGTACAAACAAAAATTCCGCTAACGACAACAATCGTTCTAACAATCGACAGTTCGGATGAATGATATGAAAATATGGTGCTACTAACTTAATTAATTTATTAAATCAATTTTAGAAGTCGGCCGTGAGTGGTTGATCAATGTGAGCTTGAAAGTTTTCAATTTCTGGTCATTGCTAGACGGTCGCGGACGGTCAATCCTGGTCGGTCAGTGTGTTTTCTATCTAAAGATAGAATAATTATAGCGAGTTTATACCAAGTTGTCAACAAATATTTTTTGGTTATACTTACCTAATGCTTAGCATAACTATTCATGATATAAGTTTGAAAAAGTATACGACTTTTTTATTTGTTAGACTGTTTTAGTCAGTAACCAAAGCGTACTTCAACAGCGTTGCCGCAGATGCATTATTGCAACGAACTGTACAGAATCCTTCAGAAGTGTACAACGATTTTTCAGATTCAGTTCACTGGTTCAGAGTCTGGAATATACAGGGTGGCCGCCTATCCTCGCTCACACCATTGCTGCTAGGCTAATGAATATTGAGAAACAAATCTGATCGGAAGTTATTGGACGCTTGAAGTGCTACTCTTTGAAATTATTTTTGAGTGTACAGGGTGCACCATAAATCCGTGGACCAACATTTGATTCCTTTTTTAAATGTATCACCCTGTACATTCTTCCATTTTGTTGGGCTTCACAAATCGTGTTTTTATTTTTAGGAATCGGATGCAACGTTGCCAAGATATTCACATTTTAATAGAGATCAATGAGAGAATATGGGTGTGCAAGTACCCAAGTTATTCACCAAAACATACATAATATTGAAAGGCCCCTAGAATACACAGGGTGTTATGAAACAACGATCAAATTTTGATATTTTCAACATGCTGAAACTCATTTTTTTCAAATGGAACATCCTGTATATAGGTTCATATTTTGAGAGCTCATTCAATGAGCAATTCAATGGTACCATATGAACCATGGTCTAATAATACTTTTGATAGGTTAATAACGACACAATTGAAAACATGTTATTTCAACCTAACAATTTTATTCAAAACTACCAACAAACATAATAAATGAATCTGACTATCTGAATATATTAAATTCGAAAGATATTTCATTTCAAAAGATGTTCGAAATGCTTTCCATTCTGCTGAATACATTTTTGTGCTTGCTCTTTTATTGAATTTCGAACTCTCGACAACAATTCTAGTGTAATAGAGGCAAAAGTTTCCCTTATTCTCATCTTCATATTTTCTTTTGGAGTTACTGGTTCGGAATAAACTTTACTCTTGACATATCCTATAGGAATAAATCGCAGGGTGTCAAGTCTGGTGATCTCGCAGGACAGTGAACTGGGCCACCTCTACCAATTCATCTATCTCTCTTGAAATTGTTCATTCAACCATTGGCAAACAGATGCCACAAAATGAACTGATGCACCGTCGAGTTGAAACCACATATTATTCAACACATTGAGTGGTACACGTTGAATCAACACTCTCAAATGGTTTTGATAAAAATCTAAAACCACTCTTCCATTCACTACGCCATCGAAAAAGTAGGGGCCGCTGACATAGTTATCTGAAATACCTCCCCAATCATTTGGAGACCATCTTTCTTGAGAAGTGGTACTGAATATATGGGGATTCTGATCTGAATAATAATGATTATTATGACGATTGACCGCTCCATTTTTATGGAATCGAACGATTTCGAGACCGGCCCCGAGTCAGTGAGAACAGAAGCTGGTCTCCTTTGATTTGAATAATCCACTAATCCACTATTATTGAATCTCTCTGCTAGATTTTCGAAACAGTCAACTTTAATTTTGCGCTTTGATTTCGAGAACCTATAGTCTAGTTCCAAAATTGTAGATAGTGACTCATCGGTTGTACGGTTCATAATTCATATAAAACTGGTAAAAAAATAGAACATAAATAAGCTAGGTACTTTGGCTTCAAATCAAGTTTTACTTTGTCACTTTCGTACATCCCCTCCGCACTTTCAAATCCCGTAATAACCAGAAAATGTACGATGAGTCACTATCTACAATTTAGGAACTAGACTATAGACGTACGAAGGAAACGTGCTGGCATTATCTTTCTATTCAAATTATTGCACAGTCAAATTGATGCAAGTAATAAAGTGTCTCAAATAAACTTTTTTGTTCCAAATTCTCGAACTAGACACTCCAAGACATTTCACTGTAATAGAGCCAGAACAAACTTATATCTTCCCTACACACACAATGTGTGAAAATTTCAATAGGATATCAAATCACTGCCATATTCATTTTGATACCTATCTAAATGAAAACATTATATTGTAATATGTAGCGTAATTTTTCTTCAATTATAATATTTTTTTCATTCATATTTAAATATTCTTGTATTTTATTCATCTTTTTTTAACTACACTTTGACCTTTTCTTAAATAAATTGTCCTGTAAATGGGTAACTGTTGGGCAGTAAACGCTATTATTTTTTTTTCAGTCAGTCCCTATCCCCGGAGCTCCGACACAACCAGAGTGCGCGCTGGTATGTAATTAACCCCAGTTAACACTCCCCACGTCTGTGGGGTGAGTGATTACTGGGTCCGAGAGTCATGTGCGCTGAGAAGACGGAGTGAACCAAGAATTACGGCCTTCTGCATTCTTCTGGCCAAGTTTTCTGACGCATCATCATTCCACCAAGGACCCCTATTATAAGAATCACCATCTTGACGGAATGGTTTGGATAAAGCCTGCGGAGTTCAAAGAGAAGATCTCGATATTTAGTCCGTTTTTCATCCTCTTTTCGGGCGATGTTCGTTTCGCCAGGAGCTGAAAACTCAATGACGAAAATCGTCCTACTTTAATGGTCGAGGAGGACTACATCAGGCTTATTGGCTTGTATTTGCCTGAGGGTGGGGAATGAGTGGTTCCAATTAATTCGGCACTTCTCATTCTCCACAATGGACTCAATATCCCCCGGAGCATAAGGCAACACCAGTGTCTCGTCTACACCGTACGAGTGTCGTAGATAGTAGTACAACACTCGCAGAGCCGCATTATGCCTGTGGATACAGGCTGAGACCACATAAGCTCCTCGTCTATGAATTTTCATTAAATTTAAAAAAGAAACCAAATGTTGGCCCATGGATTCATGGTACACCCTCTAAACTCAAAAATAATTTCAAAGAGTAGCACTTCAAGCGTCCAATAACTTCCGATCAGATTTATTTCTCAATATTCATTAGCCTAGCAGCAATGGTCCGAGCAAGGATAGGTGGGCCACCCTGTATAATGCCAGTTTTCATATGCTGATTGGTTTGTATGTGTTGCAAAAATAATTGTAACTGTCGGTAATATATCCTGAACCCTATTCTTGTTTTCTTCTGGATAGTTGTAACTATAATTAATTTTTAGACTTATTTCAGAAGTAGTTGTCATAATAATTGATTGAGTAGGCATGCTAATTTACATATTAATTCACATTATTTCCTGCTACCCTGTAACTAGTGCAATGAATGTATTGTGCAGGTTAGAAATAAGAATTATTTTCGAAAAATAATTTTCTAACTCCAAAGAATTACTATCAATGGTCCTCATGAAAATGTAAGACCATATCTCATATCTTCATATCAAACGTAACTCCATAAAAGAGAGCAGTAGTCAGATTTCATGGTCACAGATCTATTATGAAATACTTCCTAGATAAGGTAAGCTCCAGGTGTCTGATCGCGGGCCACTCTTTTTTCACAATGATTCTTGCTATTCGTGGTATATTATCTCACCAACCCTCATTTATTGTAAGTCGATGATCTTAATATATACCACACTGATAAAAATTGATGTGAAAGAGCTGAATACGTTCTGTGAACTTCACAGAACATATCTAGTGACCAATATTCCACATGATCAAAACTTTAAAAGTACATTATGAAGTGTATCACAGTTTAAAGCTTGTAAAGCATGATTACTACATTGTGAAAACGAATGATTCACCAGATTGATTCGGTAAAGTGTATTCTGACATGTTTGGTTATGTGAAACCCCTCCATGTTAATTTTATGCGTGCACCTGCACCCTGAGTCCAGCGTCGTCAACGGATATATTCTATTTTTAGAAGTGGTGAGATCATCTGTTCGCCCTTTACTGCAAATCTGCACTGCATTCAGTGTTGGTACGGCGTTTAGGTATTATTGATTGTTTATAGGTTAGGTTGGGTTCAGTTGTGTGGTTTTGTGATTATCTAGTAAGTATATCCTTAATATAATATGTTTTCCTGTAATTTATGTAGTTTCAAATGTATAACGCTCCGTAAATATGATTTACACCAGTATTTTCATAGAAATTGGAAAGGAGCGAAGTTTGTATGCTTACATTCAAAGTGTGGCGTATCGGTTGATTCATATAAAGGGTTTAAACAACATATTTTCAGAATACACTCAGGTGAGGGGAAAACACAGAAAAGTAGTTCAACATTTGTATGTCAATATTCACAATGTGAGTTCGTATCACATGATAATAAATCATTTTTTTCCCATGCGTACAGTCATTTGAGGAGTGGAAATATGATGGTTTGTCCTTTATCAGAGATATGCAAGAGCAGCTTTGTTTTCAAAAATGTTTCTAGTCTAACCTCACATTTCAACAGAAAACATTTCACTGCACATCTTTCAGAACAAAACCAAGTGGAAGAAAGCAACACGTGGGACAATAATGAGTTTGTAGGTGATACATCAGAATCTGACATCCTTCCTTCTCCATATTGCCCGACTGATGATACCATTTCCACAGATGATATAGAAAAAATGAGTAAAAAATTACTAAGTAATATGTATTTGACATTGCAGTCGAAATATTTTTTATGCGATAATTCTCTAAAGACAATAATAGATGTTTTCTCTGATTTAGATAAGCTCAATTTTGAGCACATGAAATCAAAGATGGACAATAATAGTCTTAGCATTGATAAATTTAAACCAAGTTTATTTGAAATGGCCCACGACCCAAAGTCAGGAGATCTAAGAACAACATACGCTAGGAAAAAATATTATAAAACTCAATTTAATTTTGTTGAACCTATAAAAATCAACTTGGGAAAGTTTGAAGGGAATGATTGTTTTTTTTTCTATGTTCCTGTTCTCAACACAATTCAAGTGCTATTAAAAGATAGTGATGTATTGGAGCAATTCTTCACGAAACGAAAAACCTGTGTAGATGTTTTCGAGGATATTTCTGATGGTATGTGCTACAGAAATAAAAAATTTTTTAGGGAAAATGAACATTGCATTAAAATAATTCTTTATCAAGATTCTTTTGGTATTTGCAATCCTTTAGGTTCATCCAAAACAAAATTTAAAATTGTGGGTATTTACATGACTTTAGCCAATATTTTTTCATGGAACCGAACGAAAGTGGATCAAATACAACTCGTTGCTTTGTGTTTCGAAAATCATGTGAAACATTTCGGATTTGAAGGTATTCTCAAGGTACTTATCAAAGATTTGAAAATTTTAGAAACGATTGGTTTGAAAATTAATGATAATCTTACTTTGAAGGGAACAGTTATTGCAGTGACAGGTGACAACTTAGGTAGTCATCAAATAGGAGGATTTGTGGAGAATTTCAATACTCAAACATACTTTTGTCGTTACTGTTACGAGCACAGTTTTAGCAAATCTGGTGTTACAAATGTACTGCGAGATGTGGAGTCATATAAAGATGATGTGAATATGATCTCGTTATTAGACTCTGATTATAGGGGTGTGAAAAAAGATTCCATTCTGAACAATTTACAACATTTTCATGTTTGTTCTCCTGGACTGCCCCCATGTTTAGCTCATGATCTATTTGAAGGCATTATTCCTTACGATTTAATGCTATGTCTTAATACTTTGGTGAAGAGGAAGATATTGAGTTTTGATTATATTAACATTAAATTTAAATACTTTCAGTTTGATGACGAGAAAA
The DNA here is from genome assembly GCA_958502065.1 of Chrysolina americana. NCBI lineage: Eukaryota > Metazoa > Arthropoda > Insecta > Coleoptera > Chrysomelidae > Chrysolina > Chrysolina americana. The sequence continues at coordinate 38,556,682 of OY293421.1, read as the reverse complement.
AGCAATCACTTTCAGAAATTCGCAAGAAAGAAAAAATCGTAGGTACCGCTTCCGAAATATCATACATTATCACGGTTTTACCATTTGTTCTTTACGAAAAACGTTTTTCTCTTGACGAGCTCGATAATACTTGGCAAATGATTTTATGCCTTAGAAAAATTGTCAGTCTTGTTCTGGCGTTCAAAATATCCATTGGGCAAATTTCAATATTACGAAACTTGATACAGGAATATATTGATTTCAGGAAAACTCTATTTCCCGAGGTTAATTTGAGGCCGAAACATCATTTCATGACGCACTACCCTTATTTAATTCGCCAGTTCGGTCCTTTACGTCATTTGTGGACAATGCGATTCGAAAGTAAACATAAGTATTTTAAAAATATTGTAAGACATTCACCCAATTTTAAAAACGTATTATTTTCTCTTGCTACAAAACACCAATTTTTACAAGCACTGAATTCAACGAATGGAGGCCTATACGTAAATTTAGTAGTCAGTAATAACTTTGAATCATTTGTCATCAATAATTTTCCTCCCTGTTGGCTCAACCTATTGATTGTTAAAAATAACTTATCCGACTTCAAGTATATAACGAATGAAGTATCATACAGAGCCGTTACATATAAAAAAGACTTTCTAATTTGTTATCAAGTTGATAGCTATGGCAATTATGACTTATGTAAAATTGAAGCTTTACTGGTGAGTGCATGTCAAAAGATACTCTATTTTGTCGGAAAGAATATAAAAATATATTATAATTGTTCCACGGGGCTTTTCCATGATGTAATGAGTGATGCAAACATATCTCAAAATGCTAATGTTGATGTCTGTGTTGAATATTCAACAATCTTATCACCTGAACCAGTACTGCATTGCCGAATAGAGTTTGATAATTTATATTACTTCAAATCGGCACCCTATATAGCTACCTCTTTGTAATGGACTTTTTTTAGTTTAATAGATACTAGTATGCATAATAAGAAATATTTTCAATGGTAAATATTTCCGAAATATTTCTTATCACATGTTCTGCAACAAAACATAATAATTCTCTATCGGTTGACAAAAGGAAATTCTGAAATATTTGATAATTTTTCTACGAATGCGTAGAAGGTCCATATAATTTCTAAAAGATATTTATCTCTAATTTCCGACTTCAAAGTCGGAATTTGATAGAATATCGAGTTTAAAGTCAGAATTTAAAAAAAAATCCGACTCCTAAGTCGGAAAATATTATGAAATTCCAATATCAAAGTCGGAATTTTTTAATATTCACGATGAATGGACCTTGGCGGAAGGCGATAAACTAATAGTGAAAAATGGATCCATTTTTTCCTATTATTTTATCGCCTTCCGTCAAGTAATGTCCATTCTCTGTGAAAAGATACAAAAAATGTGAAATATTTTGAGCGAGTATTGCATACAAAAATTTTTGTACTTCATTTTCACAAGCAGTTGCATACATTGTCATTGCAATACCCATTTTATCTCTTTTCTGATTGAGTGATATCTATGAGATTTTTCATGAAAACAGTTAATCAGCAGTATTTTCCGATGGTGTGGTTTTAGACTTTTCCTTCATCAAGTAGGGCTTTGAATAATTTTTTTCCAACTTTTATTTTCTTATTCATTTCATTTCACTTATACGTTTATGACAAATTCCAGATTATGAAGTCTCTTTTTACTGTGTGGTCGGCATCGAGGCTGAAGAAAGCCTTCATTCTACTGGATGATGAACAAAATGGCAATAAATTATATGATGACCTTATTTTGAAAGGTAAGTTTTTAGCCTTTTTCAATATTTCAGTCACGCCAAAGAAAATTCTATACAATATACCTACAACGAAGAGCAGTTTTAAGACAAATAGTTGAAAATAGAACAAGAAATAGTCTTTTTCCAAGATTCCACGGTTTCCAGGACTGGTATGGCTCAAGCAATATTTTACAACTTCCTCATTGTGAAATCTGTCACATTCATATTTCAGTTTGACTATTAAAATTGATGATTTTTTTTCTGAACCCAATCACATTGTCTTACTTAAATTTAAAACTGGTACGGTTCATAAGAAGTTTTTCCTCGTTCCATTTTTATTGTCACACTGAAATATGAATGTGACAGAGTTCATAATGAGGAGGTCCTAAATTATTGCTTGAGCCATACCGGTCCTGGAAACCGTGGAAAACTATAACCAGCGCTAGAAACCTGAAATAAGACTTTCTTCTATTTTCCATCCTTTGTCCGAAAAATAAAATAAATAAATATCACTGAACTTTATTGTCATGCAAAGCAACTACTTGAGATTAATTTGATTTATAATTTTTAAAACCTACTGAGAGATGTTATACCGGAAAAAACATGAAATAATTAATTACAATCCAACGAGCAATCCAATTTCTAAATTGAGTTTTGTAAGAAAACTCATTTTGTTCAAGTCAAGGGGCGATGGAAATATATTTGCTGTTTTGTTGATATCGTTTAGAAACTTAGTGATAATACTAATGATAATAATTATAAATTGCTTTACTCAAGAATTCATTCCATGTTTAGATATAAACTTAGAAAAAAGGCAAATGAATTAAAGAAGATACGAGAAAAATGTAAACACCCAAATGATTATCTGTCTTTGAGACTATGTGACAACATTTATTTATTTTTTTTGTTTCAGCTTCGAGTAAACTTGGTGTTAATGGAGTCTTATTGGTTCTCGAATCTAATGGAACTCCAGTGGAAGAAGATGTTTTACCTTTTGTTAAGTCAGAAATATTGATTCTTCTTGAGAAAGATGAGCAGTGGAATCATCCAGGCGCTAAGGATACTTCAAAGGCATCCATCATTACGAGTGCAGCAACCAGCTCAACCATCACTAATATATCTGCAGCGGAAGAAGGAAATGAGTATAACAACGTAGAAATATTGTTTACAGTTGATTGTAATACTGAGTTCGCTTGGTCATCCTTCGAAATTCCTTGGAATAAACTATCCAGAACTCAAATTGAAACACTGGACTCTGGTAAAAAACCAGACAGATCTGTCCTGATAAATTTGATTCACCTCACTGTTGACGAAATGAGATCAATCAAAGATATAATTCCCAGTAAAGCATTCAAAATTATTGCTAAAAAAATGATTGATAAGTACCCCAGTATTTTTCGTGACGTAGACGACGATGGGGTCGTTCTGGGAGATGGAACGCATTCCTTGGTTTGCAAGCTACAGGATCGAAATAATTATCTGAATCGTCCACACAAAAGAAAAAATCCATCCACACAAGATCCGGTATCAAACAAGAAAAAATTTGTTAGTGCAAGAGCTGGATGTTCTAATTGGTCACCAAAAGTTCATGGCCATGTAGAGGACGAAAAAAATATATTAGAAAGAGCCAAAAAAGTTAGAGATAACGACCAAGACTTCTTCGAGTTACTGGAAGCCAGTTATGCAGAGCACAGGCGATTTCTAAATGAATCGGAACCCCCAACAATTCAGAAGATCAAAGAAGAATGGCCAATTCTTTTTTCGACAAAGGCAATATTTTGGCACTTTACGAAACTGACGAATTCAGATATTCATTTATTAAATAATATTACTGATAAGGCAGAAAAAATTCTTACAGCCACGTCATCGCTCCAAAAAAGTAGAGCACCTGAGGTTTACAATAAGGAAAATGAGAATGACCTGATGGGGCTCGAAGAAAAAACCTTCAGGAATATTGTTGAATATTTCAAAGAGGACTATTCATCATTCCATCTCAAATATCAGGTATATATAAATTTTGTTCAATACTGCGGACTTCTTGGCATGTGAATAATAATTCCTATTTGAAGCCTTCCTCAGTTAATCAGAATTTCGACTCGTTTTTCGAAACCATTGCTGTCTTAAAAGCAGTCATTTGTCAAAAATATGTATTTAAATAAATTTCTGACAATATCTCTTTCAAGTTATTCCACTCACAAATCTCATTGTTTTAGTTCCTCTTTCTTTTTCAGAACATATCAGATATAGATCCAGAAAGAATACCTCTTACTCCAACCATTGTAGAAGTCGGTGAGTCTGAGTATTCATTCAGCAAATATAAGTTATTGAATTTTGTACGGTTATTACATAAATACCTTGCTATTCAGAGTAGATTCAGAGTAAAAAATTGAAACATGTTAGTTTTTCATCAATGCACACAGTTTCATGATTTTCTAAAAGTAATTATTAAAGTCTGCTGATAGACATTAAAAATTAAGTTCACAATTCTTTTTGTTCCTAATGCCATCAACATTTTTCAGGTCTCAAACCGATGGTTCATTACTATGTATATTTTGAGAAAGAAAATATCAACAACGTTGGTCAAGAAACATTTATGAATGCATTGAAAGTGGCATATGCCTTATATTTTATTTTGAATATAAAATATCCAAAAGATCTTTCCACCACGATGGAATTTTTGCAGAGGATGTTCCTAAAAATTCATCCCGATTCAGGATCGAAATCAAAAAAAGTTTCAGCTGTTCGAAGAAGGGTTTTTAATTTCATAAACAAGCTAGTTAGTATGTAAAAATCTCGTCTCCATATTTGTGATTTCGGTGCGCCATTTTCGCATACAAGCCTCGAATAGGGTTATATCGATTTGTAGTGAAATGAAAATAAATTTACGAGTGGCTCCTGGGGATAACATATCAGATGACAATGTTTTCATGGTTCCTAAATACGGTGCGAAACTACAGAGGGTGATTCGTTAGGTAGTTGTAAGAAAAAAACTTCCTATGAACATATGTCCGGAGTTGCTTCTTTTATGAGATAGGCGTTGAATTTTTTTTAACGCCCTGTATCTCAGAAACGAAGCAACTCCGGACATATGTTCATGTGAACTTTTTTTCTTAAAACGACCAAAGGGATCACCTTCTGTAGTTTTGTACCGTAGTTAGGAACACGAGAGAAACAAATAAAGACTGTACTGAAAAATCGATTTCTTGTTTGTCGTCTCCAGGAGCCACTCGTAAAGTAATCATCATTTTACTCAAAATCGATGTACTTTTCAAGCCTATTCGAGACTTGTTTGCGAAAAGGCGGCACCCAAATCTGTCACTATCTGACGGCTTATTATTATTTTTTGCATTTGTGTTAACTACTGTTATTTCTCTATAAATAGGCCAATCAATAGAGGATATTTTCGTTACAAAAATACGATTGGGAAATCGACTATGCCATCTCATGGAAGATAGTTTGTAGTTATATTCTGTTATGTTGTTGTTTCGCAAAGGTCATTTCTCAAAAAAAGAAACTTTTTTCAAACAAACAATTGAAAGAATCATCCTATTTTTTAGTGTTTTGCTTATAAAATGAAAACTGATACAGCAATCTGGTTGCTTCAATGAAAAGAGTTGTAGAGAATTGAAATACGAGCAAAATGAGATTTTGTACAATCCGATCGGATGATAAGTAACGGAGAAACACTGGAAAACACGAAAAAATTCACAACTTTGCCATTTTTCTATTATAGGGTTGGCCCGAAAGTAGTGATTCATGTGTACTTCATTTGTGCGCAAAACATACACTGTCTGACGATTACTTTTGGCACAATTGCTATTTGACTTTTTTTTCTCACTATTTTGCAGCTCGCCTGGATGCTCTAGTGATAGTCCAATTTCAGTTTCTTGAACAGATTTCCAAAGTTAAAGTATAGTTCTACAAAAAGTATTCACTCACAGTTTCTCCTTCTAGGCGACAGCTTAGGCGGGTTCGGCCGTTTTCAGTCATGATTGTAAGCTTTTGTCAACCATTGTAGCGAGAAATGAGAATATACGTTTTGTAGTATTATCCTTTTACTTTCAAAATCAGAAAATCACTACAGCATCCAGGCATACTGCGAAATATTCAAAAAAATTCAAATTGCAATTGGGCCATAGCTAATAGTCCGACAGCGCCTGGTTTGCGCACAAATAAAGTACACATAATTCACTACTTTCGTGAAAAGGGTCAACCCTACAGATTGAAAAATGTCAGAGTTGTGAATTTAAAAAGAAACGCAAAATTTTCCGGGTTTTCCAGTTTTTCTCCGTTACTAATAATCCGATCGGGTCGTACAAAATCTCATTTTGTACGTATTTTAATTCTCTACAATTCTTCTCATTGAAGCAACTAGATTGCTGTACCTATCAGTTTTCATTTCATAAGCAAAACCAAAAAAATACTTTTTTTTTTGTATTTAATTGTTTGTAACAATTTAGTTAATGACAGTTGCGAGTCCAAAAAGTAACAAAACTACAGACTATCTTTCATTTTTCCTAATCGTATTTTTGTTGAAAATCGCTCATTTTATTCATTGATTTATTGATTAAACCAGTCCATTTCCGTTTGTAGTTTGTACTTTGAAATTTGTATTAAAATATATCGCTCATTTTATGCTCTATTGATTGGTGTACAATTCTTTTTACCAGTATTCCATTTCCGATTGTAATTTGTACTTTGAAATTTGTACTGTATTTCGATATTTTCAAGTATGTTATGTGCCAATTCGATATAGAGTTTAAGTTAATATATTTTCTGTTGTATATAATGTGTTTTCTTGAATGAGTAGGTACCTATAATAGTGAAACCTAATTATTGTTATAATATATATATTTCATGTATTACATCACAGTGTGAATTCACATTTCATTCTGAAATTCAATGTAATATTCCACCGAAAAATCACAAAGTTACATTTGAATTCTACATTGTTGATTGTGTATTATATGCAGTACAGATCTTGTGAACTTCAATTATATTTCATGTGATACTACTCCAGGTAATCACAAAATTTACTTCAAATTACAGTAACAGCATAGGAAATTTAAACAGCAGATCAAGTAATTTTCCATAATAATTTTTGTTATTCTCCATAACGAATTGTGTTATTATTCATAACCATTTCATCGATTTTCAATAACAAATCTAGTTATTTGCTATGAATTTTTCACAGTAATCATAATGTAATCTTACGAATACATAATTAACTGCGATTTCACATGATTTTACGTTGGTTACAAAAAGGCCAACGTAAAATTATGTGATTTCGCACTATCTTTTTTATCAGTGCATACAATTATTATCACCACATGCATAATCGCGACAATATCTGATGCATATAGAAGAACGCATTTCTTGATGTCAAAATACTATGTCATGTCCTTCACTACCAAGTTTGATCCAGTACTTTGTTACAAAAATGACAATGTTTTGTCGATCTGTCCGAAAATCCTCCAGGAGTTATTTGCTACACAAACATTTCGATTTTGTTTGAAATATTCTATTATTGCGAAATGTCACGATTTGGTTGTGATACCGACGAGAAAATTATAGAAATTATCGATTCAAGTATACGAAATATTATTGTTTGCAGTAAATAATTTGTATGAAAAGCATGTTGAAAAGTGTCAACTAGAAAAATTACTTTTACAGTGTGTTTCACTTCTCATGGAAACACCCTCGTTTCTGTAATTTTTAACAAAAAAAATCATGAAAATTACAGAATCGATAGATAAACTAGAGATGAACTCTCTGCATGAAAAAGGTGATATAACTGTCTTCTGAAAAAAATTCAGTTCTGAAAAATTCTAATTTGCTTCACTTCCCTTGGAAACGCCCCCGTGTATATCACGTATGATGACCCCTTTTGTGCAGTTAATATCTAGTGTATCTATCTATCCCGAAAATTTCATGGTTATACGTCAAAAATTACGGAAGATACGGTGGCGTTTCCATGAAAAGTGAAACAAATTAGAATTCTTCAGGACTGAAAATGATTCAGGAAACAGGTGTATTAGTAGTGATTTGGGGATACTAAACACGAATCCGAAGGAATTACAGCATAATTTTGCCCCAAATATAACTTTCCGGAAAATGGTTGGTTCCATCGCTGATGGCGTGCAGTGTATATCACGTAGGATGACACCTTCTAGGAAGTGAATTCATTTCTAGTGTATCTATCGATCCTGGAAATTTCATGGTTCTACGTTTAAAAATACGGAAGATACGGGGATGCTTCCATGAGAAGTGAAACACACTGTATATGAATAACTCCTAAAGAAAAGAGAAAATCTAGTGCATCAGCTCTTAATAAATCTTAAGTATTTACAATGGCCAGATTATATGACGAAAATAAACCTGAAGGAATTCATAAGAAATTACATACGAAGTCTTCAAAGGTAGGTTGAAACACTTCTTGGCAAATAATTGTTTTATGATTTGGGGGATGTTGACGCTTTTCTCCCCAATAATTGATGAAAATGTTTTTTTTTATTTATTCTGTACAATGTCAATGTGAATGTATTTGTTCTGTCTCACATTTCTTGAATAGTTTTAGCTGTTATATTAGTTTTTTGTTTTTATGTTCTACTAGTTTATACCCGTACTGACTCGTCCAATTCATTGTACTTTAGCGAAAAGGATTTAATAAAACATTACATTTCCATTCGCATTCGCATTCGCATTCGCATTCGCATTCGCATTCGCATTCGCATTCGCATTCGCATTCGCATTCGCATTCGCATTCGCATTCGCATTCGCATTCGCATTCGCATTCGCATTCGCATTCGCATTCGCATTCGCATTCGCATTCGCATTCGCATTCGCATTCGCATTCGCATTCGCATTCGCATTCGCATTCGCATTCGCATTCGCATTCGCATTCGCATTCGCATTCGCATTCGCATTCGCATTCGCATTCGCATTCGCATTCGCATTCGCATTCGCATTCGCATTCGCATTCGCATTCGCATTCGCATTCGCATTCGCATTCGCATTCGCATTCGCATTCGCATTCGCATTCGCATACTTTTGACTTAAATTCTGTTAGTATTTTAGGATAACAGACAATATTGAAACAAAGACTCTTGGACGAAATGATTGAAATAACAAAACATGGAACAAAATGTGTTAACAAAAGATCAGATATTGAAAATTTAAACAACTCATACTTCAATCTAATAGGTAAAATCAAACATTGATTCCGAATCATTAGCAGGCAACTTTTTCCAATCCCGACGGTCATTTCTTTCACGAGCCTTTTTACAATATAAAGAAACGATTCAACGACTGTTCAGTTTGTTCATGTCTTCGATTGTGTATATGTCAAAGTCTTTCATGAACCTGTGTATTTATTTATACTTTATGTCGAATCTATTTATTTCACTCTTTTTAAACCCGGAAAGCCACCATGAATGTAAGTAATGTTGTTTTCTGTAAAGTGTCCGAAGCGTTTTATTTTTCAACGATTGTTATTTTACATAATTTATTTTGTTTTAATCAAAATCACCTTTTATAATACCATTTTGATATGTATGTTCTTGTTTATATTTCAGTGTCCTGAAGATGAAACAATAAAGTTTCGAAACGTCGACAATTTAATAATTGGTTTTCTTCAACATTTCAACACCTGAAAATATAACAAGAAAATTTGACAAAACTACTGAGCAATCTTACCTAAGCCAATCCGCAAGGGGACTCCTGATGAGAAATCGTCATAGCTTGGTCTGGATGTTGTTGGAATGTACGGGGCGCCCCTCAATATCCAGACATCTATGAAAGTTGAGCACACAGCAAAAAGGGATCACCACACCGAATTTAGAGAAAAAATTAAACCTAATATCACAATTTGTCTAAGTGTTGCGTGATTCAGAAAAAAGACGTTGCGTTAATAACTGAATGCATGGAAGCGTATATGAGCTAGAATGTTCTTCACAAGAGACGAATCGAATCTACGCGTTTTTGCATTGTTTCATGCACGCATCTTACACACCTCATACTTAAACTAATTCAACCTAACAATCACATTTTGGCGTTTGGATAAGCTTGACGCGGAGAAAAAGCAGCTTACTGCGAAACCACGTATGTCGCATCTGAAATTGATAGTTATCATAATCCGGTGAAAATGGTTCATAATTTAGTAAAAAGTTAAATTTTTGTTTTTGATGAGATAAAGGTGAATTTGTTCGAATCAAACCATCTGAATTTATTATTTTGCAAATCATCAAAGGCAATTTCTTACCAGTTTTTTTTCACGTGAATAATCGCAGTGTCATCAGCAAATGATGATATTACTCCAGTTGAATTCAGCCGTAGTACATCATTTTAATACATTGAGGATAGTATCCAAAACCGGTACCTTGGATAACTCCGACTGTTACAAAACTAATTAATCAGTTTTTCACTAATCAAAATTAAGCAATTGAGGAAATTAAATAAATAGGTCTGTAGTTTCTTACAAGATGTATTTCGCCAGATTAATAGATAGGTTTTATTACTACATTTTGAGATTTGTGAATTTTTCCTTCTGTATAGCTAAGTTAATAATATACGATATCGGTTGCCAGACAAAATAATTACTGGTAAGTTTCAGAATTTTGTTTGATATGTCATCCAAGCCACCAACCTTTTCATTCTTTAATTTATTAATGGACTCTTTTATTTCGATTTCATGATATATGACGTTTTTTGTTTTGGTTGTAATCCCTGCACTTTGAGAAATTGCATTATTAATAATTTTTTCATTTATGCCAGAGAGATATGGATGGAAGTGGTTTGCAACTTAAATTTTATTGGTCATATTAGCACCATTATTATATTTAATTTTGTTAACTCCACTGTTTGGATTCGGTTCATTGCAAAACTCTTCAATAACGTTCCAAAGATTTTTGAGGTATTCATGTAGGTTTTTTTGATAATTATTTTATGATGATTATGATAATGATTTGGTGAAGGTATTTGATAAACGAACCCATTTTTTGCTGGTTTATTCAGGAACAGGCCAATGTGATTCGACCTAGCTCATTGCCGTTATTTCATTTCGGGCCAGATGGACCTACAATTTCAATTTTCCTTCGATTCACTCAACATCTCATCTCGTCCGTGCACTTTCTTTCCAATAAGTGGATTGACTGGAAACAAAAAACTCCGCTAAACAAAAAGGAGCCTGTAATGCTTTCTGTAATGCCCGAACAAAAAGAGCCATCGACACAACAAAATTTCGTCTTACAACCGTCCAGCAGTATTAAGAAGTCCTTTCTTTCTCGATGCCCTGCAAGAGAAAAACAAAAGACCCAATTAGAGAGGCTTACGCTGAATCTATCTGAACAATAAAAGAAAACATTGAATAGTCTGAAAAATCCTTCGTTACTCGCGCTTGCGAAATTTTTAAATTATTAGACGTAATGGAATTTTGTCTCAAAGTTTTGCAATTAGTCAGACAACTTCAAAGGAATGTCCTCTTTCAATGGAGCAGTACAGCAGGAAATGTAGAAAACTTCCATTTTGAACAAAAAAGTAATTAATTAGAGTCCACGTGAGTGGTTCATTTCAATTCACGTTATAACCAGCTATATGAAAATATGTACTATATCATATTACAGGGCGAAACTTGTACGGAAGTGTTACTTCAGGCAATAATAATTAGATATCGGAAAAACAGAATAGTTCAGTTTCTCAGAGCAAACATTTTGAAGAATTTAACAATTTTATCTAGATGTGCCTTGGGATATGGAAAATAAATATACTCAAAATGTAAGTACAGTCCAAAGTGTTTTGAATGAGACTAAAAATTAATATAACACATGACCCATCTCGTCGAAATTCTAATGAATCAACTGAAAATCTAGAAAGTAGTTTCTCATAAGAATAGCCCATAATCGGGCAGTTGCTATCAAGCTCAAAACATACCAACTTAAAAAATGTTCGTTCTATATTTTCTAGATAAGATATACAGTCTCCCCATTGAGTAACATACACCCCAATTTCCAATTCACAATGGAAATTGGAAATGAAAAGAAACTGGCTTTTTTAGGCGTTCTCATTTCTCGAATAGAAGGAAGTCTGGGGCATACGGTATACAGAAAACCAACACACACTGATCGATTCTTCAATACAATTGCATCAAACCAACATCCATTCCAATAACAAGGTATAGCACATTATGGCAGATCGAGCAAGAATATTCTGCGAACCTGGAAGCAGTACAAAGCAAGACATATTAAGTAAGTGAACTGTTTCCGCCAAAAACTTGGAATCATATGGGAAACTTTTTAACTAATGGTTTCTCAGAAAATTTTATTCCGGATAAAAGTTGGTGCATTCAATTAGACTGAATATGCGCATAGCCGTTTTTATCAGTGGCGTGCGGTTAAGCAAGAATCGGTCGATATTCTAATTTCACTACGTAAAGTGGCATTACTATACAAAATATCGAAAAATGTTATAGGAAAAAGTTGTTTGCAATTGAAAGATATTATCAGTTATTTAGTTTAGTCAGCTAATTATTAATTTCAATAACGTCTTAATAAGTAGGCTTCGATTTTGAATGGGAATTTTCGACAATAATTTTCACTTAGTAAATTACCGAATTAGCACAAACTGAATAAATGAAAATATTCTTAAATTACAAACAACTTTTTTCAATACCATTTTTCGATATTTCGTATAGTAATGTCACTTTACTCCGCATAGTGAAATTAGAATATCGGCCGATTCCCGCTTAACCGCACGCCACTGATAAAAACGGTTATGTGCACATTAAGTCTACTTGAATGCACCAACTTTTATGTGGAATTAAATTTTTTGAGAAATCATTAATGAAAAAGTTTTCCATATGGTTCAAATATTTTGGCGGATACTGTAGTAGATGTATAAAACATATAAAATAGGATAAAGTCGAAAGAATCGATGATAGACTGAATGACTACCCAGACACTTCGACGAGTAACAGTCAAACTAACACCAACACAAGAAGAACATTCCTACAGTATGTTCCAAAAGTTAAAGATCGGATTTGACGTACTCTATGAAAATACCTATGTGATATTATAGGAACTATGTATAAGTAAACCTTCAAAAACTGAGAGACCATTTGAAATCAGCGAAGGAAAAACGAAAAATACTAAGCTCTTCTGGGGTATACTGAATTTCATGTTCCTGTGGCAGCGTTTATATCAGAACCATGAAACGTTCCGGTAAAACAAGAATCAAAGACAACAAGTCTGATTGTCAGTTAGGACAATCATAGATCTATTGTTACAGAAAATATTCTCAACAACGATAATCACAGAGTAAAATTAGAAGAAACCCAAGTCCGCTCTAGAACATCTGCTTATTACCAAAGACTCTTCCGGAAAGCAATTTAAATCCAGAATCACCACAATAATTTCAACAAAACCGAAAAAGGACTAAAACTAAACAAAGTTGGGACTATCATATCTACAAATTATTACATTACCTCCTTACCCACATATAAACAGCACGAACGACTCTGAAACATGCTACTGAAACGTTTCGTGTAGCTGAGATTCCAATAAAGCAGACAAGATATATTCATAAAACGGAAATTTATAAAATAGAAAAGATGAAAATAACCACGTCCGAGCAAAAACATCGAAAGGAAAATTTACTTGTACCTGAAATATATGAATAGAGTTTTCGAGAATATCAAGAACAAAGACTACTATCAGCAGAAACTATGTGGAGGCAATGGGTCGCAAAGGTACAAATGGCAGCAGAGTTTTCAAAAAGAAATTATTATTCTGGAGATGTTTCAGATGGGGTCTGACACGCACGATTATAGACATTGTCCATCCAGCATTTGGCAATTCTTCAAATTCAATCCTTTCGCTTCGATGTGTGAAATTAAAGAAATTCAAAAAGTTGGTGGGTCAGATGGTGAAAACGACTACTACTGTGGATCCATAGAGAAAAACAAAAAACCTTAATCAAACCACTATCCAATATTGTTCATTTCACTGCGTTCTTAAATTATTATAAACTTCATCTTCGCTTTTCAAACAAAACTAACTTATATCTGAAGATATGATTCACTAGAAGGTTCATAGGTGAAAATGAATTGAAAAATAACTGTTGAAGAAAACATTGAAAAATATATTATGTTATTAGGATATAGAAATACGCCTGTAATAGGCCATTCAGCTATTATTGAGTAGTAGAACAAGAACAAAATTACCCATTGGTAAAAAACTATCAGAACGTCAAATCGTTGAAAATTTCAATGAGATTTTGAAAAACGGGAAATAAAAATTTTTATGATAAAAATGTTCTTATAATACTGTAGATAACTCAGTTTTTCAGAACAATGGTAGGTGGGAGCCAGCAGAAACAATAAGTAGTCATCATTCTGCACCTAGGTCTGTTTGGATAAGAGATGAAAATGGAAGAGTTAAAAGTAGAAATCACCAGCATGTTAGAAAATCACTATTTAAAAATAATTTTTACGATAAATCGTCTGAAACAAAAAATGATTCTGGAAGGGAATCCGTCTGCCAAAAATACTCGAATTTGAAAACCAATGATTGTCCAACACTTGAAAATGAAATCTCAGGAAGGCACAGCCATAATGATTTGTTAACTTGAAATGAACATTCATCAACAAATACATCATATGCTTGTTAATACTACAAAACAAAGTTTTGTAGGATATCAAAACCTCTTTGTAGATTAGAACATTGGGTGATAGAGGTTAGTTTAAAAGGGGAAGATGTAGCATATATAATATAGTATAGTAGTATAGTAGTATATAGTAGTAGTATAGTATAGTATAGTATAGGTTGTCAAGGTTCCTTTTTTGGGATATGGACACAAGCAGTTGTCAATAAAAGCTAATAATTAATTTTGTCTCTCTGTTTATTGGTCATTATTTATTCTCTTTGGAATATTGGTAAAGGTTGGTTTCCAAAGAGGTACCTATAGATGAGCAATAGCGAGACTGATCAAATAGGAATGGACAAGATGAGTGAGAATATTTGAAAAGAGTATAATTTTGGGAAGAGGTACTTATAGTAAATCATTGAATTACTTAAACTCACATTTGAAAGTGTCTATTCAACCCAACGTACCCAAAAGTATCTATCTTTATTAATTTCTCTTAGTATTATAAATGGTTACCTTCTTCAAACAAAAGCGTAAACAACAAAGACCATGCCGTTTTATTCATGAGAGTGTCAAATAATTACTGCATAATTTGAGGGCGACTTTCCTTTCACCCTACGCTTTTGTTTGCACTACGTAAGGATTAAATAATTGAAGTGGCATTCAAGAGAAATCCACAGACGCGACGTCAAAGAGAAAATCGAGAATCGTTATCTTTGACTGTATTGGCTCCGTTCCAAAGACAACACAAACGCATGTGGTTTCAACTATTTTTCATCTGTGCTGTGTGACCGCATTGCATTGTCAGATAATCTCGTACGACGAGCGAACAGGAAATAGGAAAATGATTTTATTAGGTACGGCTTTTCATAATTCTGTGGATGTTTTGTAGTGCTTTCTATTCTTTAGCCTTTCGTCTACAACAATAGATATGAACACAAGTGCACATGTTCTTCGTATGAATTCCACTCAATTAATTGAGAGCTCAAAAAAAGAACTAAGTTCGAGAGTGTATATAGGAGAGTTCAATTCTACGAAACAAATATTTCGTAAGACCGAAAAATGCCTGTCTCTCCACACAATTCCACAAAGTAGATACATTATATTTATATTTATTGCAAGTGTTACTTGTTATGAAGCCACTGAATATTAATCCTTCATTTTTGTTGGAAATTACCACCTGCATACTTACATGCATGTTTCGAGGTTATATTCCTCTCATCAGTGAAGGGATAGGTCAAACGACAATGTAGTCGTCTTGTTCCACAAATATGAATGATAATATTCAAAAGCCTTACAGTAACCGTCTACGAATGGAGGCTGCGACTCACAATGAAGTAATTCGCTCAACGCCATCTGCCAACAGATCAAGTAACCCTCCTGGTAGCACTGTCTCCAGGCAGAGACGAAAAGTATATGAAACGAACAAAGTTCGAGAGTGTATATAGGAGAGTTCAATTCTAAGGAACAAATATTTCGTAAAACCGAAAAATGCCTGTCTCTCCACACAATTCCACAAAGTGGATATTAAGGCAAATATCTGACAGAAAACAACTACTTCCCTCTACGGATATTGAATTATATCTGTCTTCTATTTGACAGATTTTTCGAAAACTTGTTGCCGCAATGTTTAAAGCAGGCGGAGATTATCCCAATCCTCATACCAGGCAAACCGGATGCAAGAGTCGAGAGCTATCGCCATAGCCAAGGTGGTAGATAGAATCCTACAGAAAATATTTGTGAGCGGAGCAGTTCGGGTTCAAAAAGAGACACTCAACCACCTCCCAGGCAGCCCAAATTGTCCACGAGGTGAGGGAGGGCTTCCAACTAGGCCACAATACAATCATGGTCCTGCTGGACATTCAGAAAGCCTTTGATACCGACTGGATAGAGGGATTAGTCATGAAGATGCTAAGACCAGGCATGCCGGAGTGTATGGTGAAAATCCTAGACTCATATCTAATCAATAGGACTTTCAGGGCTAAAGTTAACAACGCCAGCTCAGCAGTGATGGTAGCCGTAGCAGGAGTGCCTCAGGGATCGAGCTTGTCCCCACTTTCGTATTCGCTATATACGCACGACTTTCCAATGCACGGAAACACGAGCATGGCTGTCTTTGCCGATGACACGTCAATATACGCCAAGTCGTTCTACAGCGCGACAGCCGCGGCCCTAATAAAAACGCATTTGGACACACTTGCCGTGCCGTACCTAGCGAAAAACAAAATAGTGCTTAATCCTGACAAAACAGTACTCATTAATTCCACAAAGAAAAGAAAAGATGTTGATATCTGATTGACGAGTCCGAATCCGTGCGGTACCTGGGAGTACAGCAGGACAGAAGGCTAACACTCATAAAGCATGTCAACTTAGCAATACAGCGAGCAGGAACAGCAGGCTTTACAAACAGGTCATCAAGCCAACGATGACCTATGCCTGTCCAGTATTTTGCAGCCTCGCCAAGTATCAAATGGTACGACTGGAGAAGATGCAAAATAAAGTATTCCGTATCGTCACGAATAGTGATAGATACATTCGGCTGGTAGATTTGCGAGAGCTGGCCGATACTCAGTCAATAGAACAGTACATTAAAACCATATCTGAAAAGTTCTATCGTAACTTCATCCTCGGAAGTCCATTAACAAGAGATATTACACCAGTCAGAGCCCACCATAACAGGCCAAGAAAGCATGGTTGACTCATTTACGAGGCATTGGATATTTTCCATGAAGATCTAGAAGCCGAGCGACAACCAGCTCAACAAACCACGTTTTAGACCCGATAATTAAAGTCCAAAAAGTTCATGTTTTGCATACGATCCAAGAAAACCCCCCGCATAACTAGGAGGAGGCGTGGAAGACACCACCGCGACTTAGCGCGAATGGCGGAGGATAACCTACATAAAAGAGTGGGGGTTGCCATTGAGCAGGTATGAGCAGGATTTTCGAGCCCTCCGAAACATTCAGACGGGCAGGAGCGAACTATCTCTGTAGAATGCCGTCGAACTCCCTCCTATACTTCATACCCTGTGGCGAAGTGATAGTTTTACGGTGATTTATTTTATGAAAACGTAATCAATATACCCTCTTTGCCTTTTTGCCTTTTTGCCTTTTTGCCTTTTTACCTTTTTGCCTTTTTGCCTTTTTGCCTTTTTGCCTTTTTGCCTTGATTCGGCATCAAAAATTAAGCTAACTTGAAAAAGGTTATCTATGCCCACACTTGACAGAGTATTCTAAACCAGACCAGTATTTTGACTGCATCCTCAAGACCATTTACGATTTTTTTAAAGAGTATATTTATAGATTGGATTTGCCTACTACCCATATATTAATCGTCGTAAAAATAAAAAACTAACCAACACCCTTTGTGAGATGTTATTTTCCACTTGAATTCTTGTTAAAAGTGTTGTTGTTATTGTTAAAATTGTTATAAATGTCAACCAGTTGCTCCCCTACGTGCAACCCTCAAGTCAGAGACTTGTGCGAGCTAGGGGAAAACGTAGCCCTTACCTTTTAATACGTGTGATGCCATGCGTGAGACCGGTGGCCATGCTGAGATTCGAACTCATGCTCCTACGGATGTTTTTGGCTTATGGAGCGAGGACTTTGCCCGCATGCCACCGCGGCCCATGGATAATAATAATAATACTCCCTCATAAACACTTGTTGAGTGTACCCAAAGGCATAGCATGTGCGGGTAGAGGACGGCTATTATTATTATTTGCCGTGGCGCTCCGGGGCAACTTACTGATTTGTGGTGGTGTATTCACTTTTCAGCTGTAGGAAAACCTGGAAAAACCTACAGCACCAACTCGGGTGGTCGGTGAACACTCCAAGCTAGCACCAGACGAGATTGGCATCTAGACATCTCAGAATACACTTGCTTTTCAGCAAGGCATGCAGTCGCCTATCGATCCGATATAAAGTAGATGAGAAAAATTCTCTTGTACCTACATCATGCTCGAACCGACTATCGCTATGCTGGAGTTTCGGACGGCCTGTGCATTAGACCGCTGATCCACCGACCACCTGGACGGACTCATTAGCTACAACGTAAACGTAGTTCATTTATAGGAAAGTTCAATTTCGAATTGGAGCCATGAAATCAAATCGATGCATAAGGCCCAAATTGGCAAAAATCGAATTTTTGACACCCTGTAGCTCGAAAACTGGTAATGGGATCGAACTGTGAATTGGACTATTTGATGAAAATTCCAGGATCTACAACATATCAAAATTTCAGCAAAATATGAATAAATGTGTGGCGTCCTTTATATTCTACAGAATATTATTAACAGGCTTTGATACAAAATAAACCAACGTTCACACTGCCACAACACATTACCCACCCTTCACGAAATCGCCCATTTCCACCACTGACCTACATATCGGCCTATTAAAACGCAATCCGTCGCTCGAAGAAAATCTGCATTAGTAATTGACGAAAATTGGCCGGCGGAACTTATGAAATCTGAAAGGAGGTCGTGCAAAACTGATGGCGAAGCAAAACATCCACGCGAAATTCTCGCATCTGCATAATGTCATCTCGGATGAATTAAAATGGTATTAATTTTACGCTGACGTCATTAGGAACTTTCTTAAGAGCTTTGGCCATTAGTGGAACAATTACAGCAATCTTCTTAGCCCGATTTATTTATGTGCCTGTTTCTATTATTAATGGTGCAAGGATGGTAATTATTTTCAAAATTCAGGGACTTTTGGGTAATTCTGAGACGGCAGGTGATGAGGTCATCTCCATTACTACATCAATTCCGTCCACATGTTTTTCGAAAAGACATTACTACATTTTGTTCGGGATTGCTGTGGTTGCTACCATCATGAGATTAGATCGCAAACATTCCAGAATTCAAAGGAGGAACACTGATGATGGCCAGGCGTTCCTTTGGTGGCAAAATATGGGGACTGGGACAAAAACAATTGTTTACGATGATTATATAAGTGGACTGTTTAAACGTTTGAATTGATAATAGAAATATGAGAATAATAATTTGTAAGATTTTATTCCCTTCAACTTGACAATTCTTGACTTGTATTAATAAATTTTTTTCCATGGTTACAATAATGATCAAAGTAGAACAACATGCATCTACAGAGAGTTCTTAACATACCGCCGGGCATTGACAGGTATAAAGTACCTTCAATAATTTTTTTTTTCAAATATTAAAAAAGTCAATAGGGAGTAAGCACATACACATAGTTTTGACACAACTCTTTGAAAGTCTTACTGTTGCTACTCGAACTATGTTGTCTTTTCCTTAATGAAGTTCTACCACTCTTCCCATTTTCCATTTCAAAGGGGGCAAATTGTCATCCTTGATTAAGACTAATTTCCCAACCTTCAATAAACTGAGAAAATTGGGTTTCCATTTAATACGTGTCTGCAATTCTCCAATATATTCTCGTTGCAATCTTTTCCAAAAATGTTGAAAGGCTTGTTGGAGTTTTTCATAGTTTCCCAGCCTTGTTGTTTCAATTTCAAGAAAATTATTTTCAGGAAGAGCCATCACGGACTCTCCAATCAAAAAGTGTGATGGAGTCAAAGGATTATCGTCACATGGGTCTGATGATAGTGGGCTCAAATGCCTTGAATTGAGTATACCCTTAATTTGAATTAGTACTGTCATTTCATCCTCATTCGTCAATTTCATGTTACCCACAATTCTTTTCAAATGGTAGTTGGTACTTTTTATTCCCGTTTCCCAAATTCTCCCAAATTTGGTGACCTAGGCGAAATGAAATACCTTCTTTGAACAAAATGTTGCTGATTTCTTGGTTGATTTATCACGATATTTAGAAATCTTAATATTTTTATTTGCATTGTATACTAGTTTTTTAAGTAATTCACATCTTTTCTTCAAGAATGTATTCATGTCATTGATAGTAGGCAATTCATCTGGAAAATTGTACGATTTTCATTCACGTCTAGTACGAGGGTCATTTTTTGAAGGGAATGTGAAAATAATTAGGGTATCCCAAGTAACAAATGGTTGTTTCAAACTCTTAAGGGAGCGTAAATTTTTTGTTATATTGTCGAATAATTTTCTCAAATCAGAATGATTTTCTTTTTGCAAAGAGGTAAAATCAAATCATATTTATTCAATACAGCCATATTCTCCGTTTTCAGGAGTATTTTTAACAGAGACAAATATTTCGTAAAACGAAGAATACCTGCCTCTCCACACAATTCCTCAAAGTGGAAATTTAGGCAAATATCTGACAGAAAACAACTACTTTCCCCTACGGATATTGAATTATATCTGTCGTCCATTTGTGCAACTTCATTAAATTGAAGTCTCCAAAATACACACTTAGCGAACTTTGTTCGTTTTAATTTACATTATAGTATTTATAACCCTATGGGAAAAATTATAAATATTGGTCCTAGAATTCTAGAAAATTTACTCCTCTTCTCGAATATGTTTTCATATTAGAAAAAAGTCAAATAGACTTTGAGATATTTGCAAAAAACCAAACATCATTTTTTCAGTTTTGCAATTTTGTAAGAGCGGTTCTTGAATCATTTCACGCTATTCCGAATCGAATACATCGTTTTCATTTTTTGAAGGCAGAGAAAAAAGTTTGACCCAAAAACACTTGCCAAAAGTGCCACTGAGGAAACTAGATTTTTGTTTCGTGCCAATAGCTATTTCACTTCCCCTTCAATTTATTGTCATTTATAAGGCACGGATCCAACTGTTTCCATATCTATACAGTGTCTTTCAAAAGTATCGGAACGGTCTCATATTTCAGAAACGGCATTGAGAAAATTTACGAAAATTTCGATATGGTGGTTTTTGATGATGCCCGATTCAACGGTGATATCGGCACTGTTCCCAAATCAACAGTTTTTCAGATATTATGGGTAAATAAATTTTTTCAAATGGAACACCCTATTTGTTTTCACCGCAATCAATTCAGCGACGCCCCATTATTTATGTCTCCAAATATCAGATTTTACATTTATGTTGTTTTTGAAATATGACAACATGGCTTTTTCGTTCAAAAGTCTGGGGACGTTCCAATATTTTCAATGTGGGTCAAGGAAAATTCGTGAAATTTTATACAAGACGGTTTTTGACGATGCCTGATTCATTGGTAATATCGGCATTGTTGCCAAATCAACAGTTTTCCAGATATTGAGGTCAACAAAATTTTTTCAAATGGAACACCCTATTTGTTTTCATTGCAATCCATTCAGCGACGCCTCATTACTCATGTCTCCAAATATCAGATTTTAAATTAATGTAGTTTGAGCAACAAGCAAATGTAGAAATCTCAAAAAATAAAATATGTCAGGCAGCTCTTTTAATCACGCCTCAAATGCAAACTAATATCTTGAGGGAATTTTATGACCGCTTGGGCTATTGTTCAGCAAATGATGGCAAACATTTTGAGCATTTGGGCAGATAGTTTTCAGTTTCTGATATTTCATTCAAAACTCCATTAAAAAACAATTGAAATATGAAAAAGTTGTTTTAACAAAAACCATTTCATATAAAATTTTAATATATTTTCTCGAGCCCTTTTGAAAATATTGGACCGTTCGCAGACATTTCAACGAACCATGTTCTCATATTTCAATAAGCACCTTAATTCACAATCTGGTATTTGGAGACATAAGTAACGACGGCGCGCTGAATTCATTGCAATGAAAATAAATAGGATGTTCCATTTGAAAAAATTGAGTTGACCTCAATATCTGAAAAAATATTAATTTGGCAACATTGCCGATATCACCATTGAATCGGGCATCATCAAAAATCATCTTGTTTGAAATTTCTCGAATTTTCCTTAAACCGTATTGAAAATATTGGAACGTTCCCAAACTTTTGAACGAAAAAGCCATGTTCTCATATTTCAAAAACTACATTAATTTAAAATCTGATATTTGGAGACATAAGTAATGAAGTATCGCTGAATTGATTGCAATGAAAACAATTAGGGTGTTCCATTTGAAAAAATTGATTTTCCTTCAATATCTGAAAAACTGTTGATTTGGTAACATTGCCGATATCAATGGAGTTTTGAATGAAATATCAGAAACTGAAAACTATCTGCCCAAATGCTCAAAATGTTTGCCATCATTTGCTGAACAATAGCCCAAGCGGTCATAAAATTCCCTCAAGATATTAGTTTGCATTTGAGGCGTGATTAAAAGAGCTGCCTGACATATTTTATTTTTTGAGATTTCTACATTTGCTTGTTGCTCAAACTACATTAATTTAAAATCTGATATCTGGAGACATGAGTAATGAGGCGTCGCTGAATGGATTGCAATGAAAACAAATAGGGTGTTCCATTTGAAAAAATTTTGTTGACCTCAATATCTGGAAAACTGTTGATTTGGCAACAATGCCGATATTACCAATGAATCAGGCATCGTCAAAAACCGTCTTGTATAAAATTTCACGAATTTTCCTTGACCCACATTGAAAATATTGGAACGTCCCCAGACTTTTGAACGAAAAAGCCATGTTGTCATATTTCAAAAACAACATAAATGTAAAATCTGATATTTGGAGACATAAATAATGGGGCGTCGCTGAATTGATTGCGGTGAAAACAAATAGGGTGTTCCATTTGAAAAAATTTATTTACCCATAATATCTGAAAAACTGTTGATTTGGGAACAGTGCCGATATCACCGTTGAATCGGGCATCATCAAAAACCACCATATCGAAATTTTCGTAAATTTTCTCAATGCCGTTTCTGAAATATGAGACCGTTCCGATACTTTTGAAAGACATTGTATGATGTGCAGCCCCTGAACACACACTTGACACATTTAGACATTCTTCACATCCCTTTCGAGATTTACTTTTCCTCGGCTCTCACGATATACTATCTGAAAATTACAGGAATTTCCGTTTCTTCAAAAAGAGAACGTAAAAAAATGTATTCATTTGAATATGAGGATATGCCGACGTTGGCATCAATATTGCCATAAATTCATACAAAAATGCACACAAAATGCAAAAATGCACACACATTATAGACAATATAGATCAAACCATACAATTCGTAGATGAAACAAAATTTAGTTTCCATTACTCGATGTTGAACAGAATTTTAATCATTTTTGCTATCGTGCGAGTGAGTTTTTCATTTAACAATGGCCAGCCATAAATCATGCAATGAACAATAAAAAAGTCGACTATCCAGGCCAAATTGGCGATACGTTAAATGATGCGAAATGCCGAATGCATGTGAAGCAGATCATGAAATATAGTGGGTCATGAATAGCCGAAAAGTCAATTCGATGTGTACCCATAATTAAACAACTTCAGGCATGCCCTAGCAATGTGATCAATGGATTTCACTGCGGAACCGTTCGACGAGGAAAACGTTGGGTCAGTAATCCGTATTTCAGGAATCATCGCCAGACTATGAAATACTGTGAGTAGTATTTGAATGCAACTCATGATACATCAAGAGCAACAGAGGCAAGCTAGAAAGAACATACAAGAATTGGGAAAACCGCTAGTGGAAAAACGAATAACTCAGCCGTTTCATACAAAGTCTACGCCCGAAAGGGTAGGTGTAGATTAGTCATGAGGTAAGTAAGGGCCAATTTATGCAACATGTCATTATCATAGTCACAATCATTATCACAGTTTTACTCTCAATTGTTGTTTTTGAGACTAAAACTAAGGAAATTGCATGAACGCTACTACTGGAATGTACAGGTTCAATTTTATTTTATGATTAAGACAGTTCCTGGGGCTATGATAATGACAAAGTTGCATTCATTAGCCCTTAGTGTAATCATAACAGTAATTATGGAACAGAATTATGAAACAGATGGTTTTCATCATCATTTCGTTTCAGTCTGATGAAGCATACATAGTCTGTTGTTGAAGCGAATATGAACATGCATATTCAGTTTTTATCAATTCCCATCTGAATTCTTTCATGAAGGAATATATTCAGAAATTAACAGTTGAAAACATTGTTAGATATTCTGGCATGGTTTTATTATATTTCCACCTTCAATAAGCTAAAATAATGGTTTTCAAGATATTTGAAGTTGAATGAATTCATGTGTAAGTGGCATGCAAACTCATTTTTGATGCCTTTATTTTTACAGGAGTTCCTGTTATTTGTTCAGAATGTCGAGAAGTTTTTGTGAAAAATACTCTTCCATCATTAATTCCGGATATATTTGAAAGTGTATGGTGTGAAAACTCTTGGTTATTTTGTTATAAATAATTAAACCATTCTTTCAGAAGTTGGTAGATTTGAAAAAAAAAACGGATATATTTATCTCAGTAGTACTACATTTTTGCTCCATTAACACTGAACACTGAAAATGTATTTTTTTCATTCATCGAATTGATTTAATTTTCATAAAAACTGCTTAAATTATTTGGTAGATTTTGCGTTTCAAAACACCTAAGACAGTAAATTGCTGTCCCTAGTAAGGCTTCAATTATTTTTTGAATTCAACGGAGAGTACAGCTGTAGATTTTTAAAACAATTTCCAACAAAATGATCAACAAAAATTCTCTCAAATACTAAGTACACAGTCATTCAACTTCAAATATCTTGACATTTTCGAACATGAAACTTATCCTTTTATTTGTACAAACGAAATTGAGGATTAAGAAAAAGGAGACATAATCTACAGTCAGTCTTCTTAAGTTGGCTACATATGGAAAACTTTTTTATTATTGATTTTACGAAAAAAGTTATTCTTTATAAAAAGTTCTACATAGTTTGAAACCCAAGATGCAATCATCAGATATCAAATTTCATCAGTCTTATACGAGGTATGTCAAAAAATATGAAATTTTCTCAAGAGTAAAGTAACTTTATAATGATCATAATAATAATAATACTGCCTCATAAACACTCGTAGAGTGTACCCAGAGGCATAGCCTGTGCGGGTAGAGGACGGCTATTATTATTATTTGCCGTAGCGCCCCGGGGCGACTTACTGATATGTTTCAACATGCAATTACACCCTTCTAATTGAAACAATAAATTTTACAAATTTTTCTCATATTATCAATAACGAACATTTATCATTTATGATTTATCACAAACATGTTAACCTTTCCGATCTGTTAAGAAATTAATAAGCAAATTTTCATATAAAATTGATAATTAAAAAAAAAATCACAATTGGAATGATGTTATTGCATATTGAAACATAGTTTTGAATTCCGAACAACTTTTCGTAATTCAACAGAAAAGATCGTGAACTACTTCACCATAACACCGTCTTCAGAATTGATACATTATTCAGTAAAACCAGGAGAGTTTTTAAAAAACGTACCGAAACAAAGAGAAAATTTAGAGATAGAAGGACAAATTCTACAGTATTTTCAAGAAAACCACAAGATTTATACGTTATCTTATCTAAAAGTACCAGAGATTTTTTTTTGCGATTCATAATAGGAGTGCGGAGAAAGAGGGGGGCGGTATGCATTTTTTATACGACCGAGCGTTTTTACTCATATTGCCGCACGCATTTTCGTCTTGAAGGTGTCACTTTCCACTAGTATACAGGAAAAATCGCCTTCCCTCACTAGTGCGGAAACTAAAATATTGTCTTCCCTAGCTCTCACAAGTTTCCACATAAACTGTGTATGTTGGTAAAGCGAAGTGCGGGATCGAACCACAACGGTGTCATCTATTTTTAAGCAAACAAATTCATTGTTTTCAATTAGATTGTTTTTTTGTGCTCAGAAATTATAAATTTGTTAACTTGAAACGGTGTATCTAAACAGAAATTACACATTTAACAGCTAATTCACAGGCGTGCGATATACTTTCCGCACCCATGTGATTTACTTTCAGCACATGAGCGGAAAGTAACTTTCCTCACTTGTGTGGATATGTTACTTTCCTATGACGTCGTAGGAAAACGTTACTATATGTACATTTCATTGGTTTTACCTGTATGTTACTATTCAAACTAATAAAGGTTTTAATATTCAATGCAAACTATATATTTTTTTTGTGTTCGCAGTTTTTTATTAATTGGAATAAAAATAATTGAAAATTGGGATTGACTTTTATATATCTACCCTATACATTTCTCAAGTTTCACAACGTTCCTTAAAAAGCAAATTGTTGGTTTTCGACCACATAAAGCGCAGATTTTTACCAAAGAAAGTATATCCAAGTTCATGCTAGATTCTGATGAGATATATCTTTATGATTAAAGTAGGTACCAGTTTTACTTTTTGAGGAGCGAAGCTTATGAAAATCACGATTAACGATATTTGAGATAAAGAAATCCTAATTATTATGAACATTTCCGATTCGAAAAACCGTACTTAAAGATCCTTATATCTGAAGACAAAAGTAATGGAACCCTTTTGAAGCACTACAGAAAGTATGCAAATTTACGGCCTCCTTCCACCACGCTTCGTCGTTTTTCTTTTTATAAAATGACGGCACAGACCGCTTCCTTCTTATGACCAGTAAACTCCGGATCGACTAACGAATGGTTTCAAATGGGAACTCTAAGAACATTATCTAACGAATATCATTCACCGAACCAAGAACGTAACACGTAACAGTTTCAGATGATCCTTGGCACCGTTTCAAGCGGATTCAGGTGAAATGATAACAAACATAAAACGTCTTGGAGGCTGGAAGTCAATTGCTGTTACTGAAGGTTATTGGAAGGACTTCATGGAACAGAAGAAAACCATCTCGAATCTTTCATGTACTGACAACTTGCAACCGATGCCGTCTTCGTCATCTTCATGCACTTTACGTGTTACTCGATATACCAAATAACTACTGAGGACCGGCCATTCTGACTCAGTTGCAGAATGCAACTACTTGTGTTTATTTAAAGTTTTGTATGATGTTGATATGAAATATATCACTCATTATGAATCATTTGCAGAATGCAACAAATTGTGTTTTTAATATTAATATTTAATAATTAGTGAATTTTCATTGAAAATGTTGTACGTTGGAATGAAATATGTATTTTCAACGTTCGGTAGTAGAAGAAATAATGGTCCTAGTTCATGCGTGAAGTGTCTTTCCTGCTCTTGATTGCTTGCACAAACTACGCTTCGCCGCGAGCGGGAAAGTATCACTTTCCGCACTTGTTAGGTAAATAACTATTTATTTTATGAAAAAGCATAGTATTTGGCAACTTTACCTACAATGAAACAAGTAATAATATCGTTCCCAGTTTAAAAAAGAAATGGTCTCTTCTGAGCAAGGTATTATTTTAACGCCCCCTCGCAGCTTATGGGGTTGGCGCTGTGGTACAATTGGTTAAGAACTACATGGACTACATGAAAATCCATCGAGACCCAATTCCTATAAGGATTCTGTGGAATTCTTCATTTTATTCCATTAGTTGCGTACTTTTTGAATGTCTGTGATTACATATAATCCATCAGAAAAGTAAAATCTCAAACTGAAATTGACTATGAAATAAAAGTATCGAACCAATAAAATCCATTAAAGATATTCTAGAGAAGCGAAATGGTTCAGAATTAATTTTAAAGAAATCGAAAATAATCGAACGAGAAATTTGGAAAATCAATATATTGCAGTAACGGATATTCATCAAAATCTAAAAATTCGAGAATCATAAATGATCGTATCGATCTTTCGAAGAACTGAAATTCGAAGAACTGAACATTACAAGAATATAAAACTGTAATACCGTCAAAGGAGAATGACAGAAAATGGAAAGACAGATATTAGACCAAACCAGCAAATCAGAAAATCAATATTTTGTAGAAGTGGAAAAATATCGGAACAGAATATTATAAGAATTAAAATCGTCGAATAAATAGAGTACAAGACCTTAAATTTCCATATTGAAAATAATCAGAAGAATAAATAGTAGAATCGGAAAGGACAGAACCGAAAAATATCAGAATTTGGAGAGGGGATAGCGGATGGCTCTAGTCTCTCAGAGATGGAGCAGCGTGCGCTCAATATTACAACCTAACCTAACGTAACCTAACCTAACCTAACCTAACCTAACCTCACCTAACCTAACCTAACCTAACCTAACCTAACCTAACCTAACCTAACCTAACCTAACCTAACCCAACCTAACCTAACCTAACCTAACCTAACCTAACCTAACCTAACCTAACCTAACCTAAAATTTCCATATTGAAAATAATCAGAAGAATAAATAGTAGAATCGAAAAGGACAGAACCGAAAACTATATCAGAATCTGGAGAGGGAATAGCGGATGGCTCTAAGTCTCTCAGAGATGGAGCAGCGTGCGGTCAATATTACTAAATTCTAATATCGGAATTAATTCGGTCATCCCCTCCACAGTTTCTGCTAGATTTCGATTCTGACCGTTTTCAGTCTGACATATTTTGTTTCCAAGGATTTTATGTTACTACAGATTAATTTTCAGATAATTTGTTGGATTTACGTTTTTAGATACGATTATATGTTGTTTTGATGGAATTACATTTCGATATTTTTTGAGCGTGATCGTTTTATGTTTTGAAGAGCTTAGGTTATTGAGATTTGCAATTACTTTATTTTCTCATTTCGGTCACTTTCCAATCTTGTCGAATTCAGACCTATGAAATCTGGTTCTACTGTTTTCGCGTATGATGCTTTATTGTTTCTTATAAATACATATTAGATGAATTTCAATTTGGATCATAAATCATTTCTATCCATTCAATTCTGCTGTTTTTAAGACCTATAAAATGTTATTCTGAAACATAATTGATTCTCCATTTTGTTGGTTTTACATATTACTGGTTTTTTCATTTATCGATATTACAAAAATAATTCTGCTATTCTATGGCCCACCCCCTGGAGGTAGCCCCACCGACCCAATTTTCTCGCAAGCCGCAAGAAACCTACACAGCTGTCTGCGCCAATGGATGGAGATGACAACAGGCACACGTTATATACGCTTTTATCTGGAAACATCGCTCGAACCGGTAATGGCCGGCATTGTGTAGACTAATTTATGACTCAATATCGCGGCCGGAGTCCCGATCGAACGGTAACGTAATGTTGATAATCTGTAGTGAACCAGAACGGATCGTACCCCCTTCGTTGTAGAGGAAGGAGGACATTTTCCCCGAAATATAATAAACGATCCAGATAGAATCGATTCCAAGAAGTGCGATGTGTAAAATCGCCAAACGCTGCCAAATTCATGTGATCGGATAATG
The DNA here is from genome assembly GCA_958502065.1 of Chrysolina americana. Classification (NCBI taxonomy): domain Eukaryota; kingdom Metazoa; phylum Arthropoda; class Insecta; order Coleoptera; family Chrysomelidae; genus Chrysolina; species Chrysolina americana. The sequence goes on along the minus strand of OY293421.1, from coordinate 38,527,126 downwards.
GAAAATTCTGGGAGGTACTGTGGACTTCGTAGAAACTGATTAGTGAATTATTGTGATAACGAGTGATTGTTCAAACAAGGAGAATATGGATGCACTTCAGTTCAACCAAATGCATACCCATCCTTTTGGTATTCAGGGCATAGCCATCCATACTTGGCAAAATACGATCTCGAGTTAAATTTGGATAGTGAATGGAAAGTGACTGGATATGTTCCAGAAAATTAAATTTGAATTCTTTGCTTTACGCTCTCCAATATCCGATCAATTTTGAATTTATATCTCAATGATTGGAAATTATTCGAATATGAGGAGTTTAGATCATTTTCCTTTGTTGCACCTTCTGGACCCAAGCAGCACGTCATATCGGCTGAATCCTGATTTCATATTGAGCCAATATGGATATATTGTAAATGTTAAAATAATGTAGATCGAATACGAATGGATTTTGGAAATACAATATATTGACTGGTTACGCGTTCGTGTCCTTTGAGAATCATCCTGGGGTGGTCATAGAACTGTCCATCGGAAGGAGAGGACTGAGAGAAGTATCATATTCATTGATTTGATAAACCTTTAACTAGGTTAGGTGAAGTTACGTTTGAAATGAGCGGGTCTGCTCAGACCTTCACTGCGACCCATGAGGGTCTATTGTGGCTCAAACCAATTCATATTTCACCAAATATTATCGCAGTTTTGCTGGGGTTAACAGACATCTGTTTCTTCTGGCATCAACTGTGAACATCGTCCAACATCCTTTGGGGGATATTAGAGGCTAGCCTTCCCGACGTGGTCCTTGACAAAATGACAAGGTCATCTGCATAATCCTGAAGCTCCACCCCTCCTCTCTCGAGGATATTGAGTACGATGTCCATCAGGGGTAACCACGAAAGAGGGTATAGTACCTTGTGGAGACCCTGAACCTAATGATCTCATCTTGCAGAGATAAAGTGGCAGTCCGGTTCATGAGCATGGCGTAGATCCAGCCCGATACGTTTGATTCTATTCTCCATCCAGTCAAAGCTGATCCAATAAAGTTTGGTAGTGCGTTATCAAATACTCCTTCAATATTGAAAAATATGGCAACCGCAATCTCCTTATTATCGAGTGATTTTCTCTACAAGGTTATGAATGCTAAATCTGTCGATTTGCCGGTTTGATAGGGATACTGGTGGTTGTTCAAGATGAACGTGCAAAGAGAGTTCCGTCTGACATGTCCGTCCAGGATCTTTTCAAGTCCTTTCAACAGGAAGGATGTTAGGCTGATTGGTCGTACCTAACTGGGGTGTGGATCTATGCGTCCCACTTTTCCACCCTAGCCGCCAACCAACTGGGTGTTATATCATTCCACGCCAGAACAGCTCTATACAGTTCAACTGAGTTAGGTAAATGCAATTTCAGTCTATTTCAAAGCAGAGCTGGAAATATGCCATCCTCACCGGGGCATTTGAATGACTGAAATATTTTATTTGCCCAATCAAGTGCCGGTGCTGTGATATCTTTCTTAGCGACATCCCAGTCATTCATTTGGCGCCCTCAATTGCTATCAAGAGTCAAAGCTTCCAGAAGAGTGGTTTTTTATCAAAACCTCTACCGTTTCTTTTCTAGAGGTCGTGAATGTGCCGTCGGGTCGTTTCATCGTTTCGATTTCAGCAATCGATTCTCTAGAGAGAATCTTCACCTTTACCTAACGGGTTGCTTTGAATGGGGAATGTCACGTTTGATAAAAGTTTTTTGGAAATTGAATATATTGGTTGAAGACAAAATAATGACACCACTGAAATATTTTCTTCAGGTGATACTTCGTTATTAAACAATAGACAATGTTTATTACGTGTGACGTCATCATTTGTTCACTAAGTCAATATGGCAACGGTGCCTACTGAATTTGCAGTTCAAGTTCGTTCGCGCACGTGCATAGCATAATTTATCTTTCGATTTGGACAGCTGTCAGAGTAATTTAAACACAATTTGTGTTGAATTTGTTATTGTTTCTATTCGTTTTTTGGTAACAGTTGCAAATGTGGCCCGATTTCAATGTGTCACTTCACTAACACTTCCTTGTAAACGACGATTCATGGAGTTATCCACTCACTATCCAATATAAATATCTGGTAATTAACTATAAACATCAATTCTCATAAAAATAAAGGACATCCGTTGACTGAAAGGAGCTCATGAAATTACGAAGGAGTGCAAATTTTCCACTGAATATTCTTATATTTTACAAATAAAATGACAGCTCTCGTCAAGTCTAATTTAAGGTTGAATGTTCAGTAAAGTTACCGATCACGGAGCAAGAATTATGGTGTCAAAACGGATGGAATACATCTCTTTGGCATGCGACGTTGCCAAATGTGGTTTTACTACAGATGACGTCACAATTTGATTTTTTGCTTATACACATGATTTTTTTTTTTAAATAAAAAATTACCCGATGAAAATTATAAAACCGTCGGCATGATATTCAATAGTTATTAACGTTACAAGACCGATATATAGCAAATAACGGATGAGGTTGAATATTATAACAACCGAATCCGTTATTTGCATATCGGCCGTGTGTCGTTCAAGACATTTCGTAATCCCACTGAAAGATTACATTTGGATTCCGAGGAAAGAATATACCACGGATCTCGTAATCTACAGAAAAATCTCAACATCTTGTTGTCATGGAACAGCTTACGGCCGCCGGCCGTTAAAAAATCTCAAAAGACGGAGGCTGTTAACATTAACTTTTCAATTGTCATCTGTAAACAGCCTCCGCCCGTTAAAAAATTTTCACCGGCCGGTAGCCGTAAAGAAACCACTTGTTCAAATATTTTTACATTCTTGCTTTTACGCCACTCTTCATATTATTACATATAATTTTCATACTTTTTTTGATATCGCTATTGAGTCATTTTCGACAGTAAATCAACACTCGCTGCACATGCTTCAATATCTTCAATTTCATCCATGGTCGTTGTTAAAGCGAACTCGCGAACACAAAAAACTGACGTTATTTATAATATTGCTGTGATATTGTTAACCTGTTCCATGACAACACGATGTTGAGATTTTTTTGTAGAATAGGTACGTGGTTTGTTCTTTCCTCGGAATCAAAATGTAATCTTTCAGCGGGATTACGAAAAGTCTTGAACGACGCACAACCGATACGCAAATAACGGATTCGGTTGTTATAATCCTCGGCTGCGCCTCGGATTACAATATTCACCTCATCTGTTATTTGCTACATATCGGCATTTTAACCTTAATAACTATAAACATCGTCAGTGCTCATTGGTAACCATGGTTGCCACTGTTTCCAAATCAATGGCAAATGGAATTTAGTTGGATTATGTTTAAAATTTTAACATGGATGTGTTGGCAAGTCTTGGTCTGAAGCATTGTGAAGAAGATAATCAATTATTCCACCTAGGTTAACTATAAGTTAGCCTTGGTTTTCGAGAAGCTCAGAGATCACTAATGTTCCTTTGGAAATGGAAGTATGATTTGTTGTACTATTTAAAATAATCGTATGTATTACTTGCAATCAGTTACTATGATATACATCTAAATAGTTTTGTAATTGGTAACTGAACTTTGTCCTTGGTGTTGCTGTACCAAGTGTGTAAATTCAGAAGGCAACTATAGTTGCCACTGAGCTCTTGTCATCCAAAAAGTGGAGCAAAACGTGGATATTTCCTATGAAGATAACCGTGACAATCTTAGGCGTTATGTTGTTGAGTGGATATCCTAAGTATCTATACTGGCAAGAAGATCCTAACCTAACCTAACCTAACTGCTACCTAAACAATTGTAATGAAATTTGTTCTACATGCGTCATACTCAGGAAAGGCTCCTCTATATTGGTAGTTAGGATACGATAGGCTCAAAATCATAACACATTAGAAAAGATGAAAGGAATCAGCTTATTGTGAATAGACTGGTGTTGTAAGATGTGTATAAAATGCAAAGTGTCACTTCACCCCGAATGCTTTGAACAATTCCACAATATTCTAGATACCTAGTGTTTTATGTAATGAATAAAATAAATAATCAATATTTCTCTTTTTATAACTCTTTTATGATATCAAAATTGAACATTCCTTATTATATAATTATCATCCAATACTTTGCAATAATTTATATATTAAACGAAAAAAAAATAGGTATGAAATTCTTCTCAATAGTGAGCCCTGGTATATTTATGGCAACGTTAAAGAGGTTTTATGGATGTTGTTACAGCAAAAAAATTTGATCGTTTATATGATCAGTATGGTTTTCTGAACATCATAAGGGCTATCATAAAACTAAAATCGATGATTGGGAAAAGTCAATGGCACTGACAATTGCTCATTGCTTTGCTTCAGATCGCAAATACTTCACTCAACCAGTAAAGTTGTCATCTCATCAAACGGAATGAGATATGTATGTAGAACTCTATGGTAATAGAAACGATGAAGCCTAATTCATCAAAGATATGAAATATTGTTTAATATTCAATGGTAGGTATTACTCAACCCGGTATGATATGAATAACGGGATAATAATTCACATGGTATACAGCTTTATTCGAGGAGAATTTATGATATCTCTTCATCATTACGATTTGGTTAGGAATACAGAATGTGTTATATGTATGCGCATATTTCTCACAAATGAAGTGAATTGATATATCCTGTTTACATAATTATTGCGTTTGATCTATGGCACAATCATTTACTTGGGCACCTATCTAGTACTTTCATGACAGCTGACAAACTTTCGTCTTCATTTCACACAAAAAGTGTTTGAAACAACTGGTTTGAGGACATTTTGTTGAGATTTGGATCTGTTTAGTTGAAGGCAAGGCAATAGCTGTTTGTTCAACTAGGGAGGAAAGTGACACATTTCTCGCTTGGAAATTTAAATACGCTTTACTTCAGTGTGAAATATACACCTCCAGCATAATATACTAATCTCCAAACTTGCTGACATCGGTGTACATGGTGATCTACTACGATGGTTCGCTTCCTACTTCTTCAACAGATCACAGATTGTAACAATAAATGGTTTCAAATCAACACCTATTGCTGTTACATCAGGAGTACCACAAGGTTCCCACCTAGGTCCTTTACTGTTTCTAATTTTTATAAATGACTTTAAAACATGTTTCAAATTTTCTAATATTATATTGTATGCTGAGGACTTGAAAATATTCTCCAAAATACGATCGAACGCAGATTGTTTAAACGTACAAGCTGACCTCCGATTTTCTGAATACTGCAACTCAAACAGATTGTTCCTCAACTTGAATAAATGCTCTACAATCTCTTTCACCAAAAATCAGTATTTGTTTGAGATCGGTTATAATTTACTTGGGAGAAATCTAGACAGAGTCAACTACGTAAAGGATTTGGGAGTTATATTTGATAATAAATTAAGTTTCAATTTACATTATGAATATATCGTGAACAAATGCAGCAGGATGTTAGGATTTATAAGTGGGATCTGCTAAAATTTCAACAAGCAAAAAACCATAAAATCACTATATTTCGCATATATACATAGTAGACTAAGTTTCGCTAGCGTCATCTGGAATCCACGTTATAACCTTTATAAACTTATACTTGATAGAATTCAAAATAGATTCATAAGATTTTTAAGCTTCAGAGTGAACGGTGTTTATAACTTTGAAAATATTAATTTAGCAAGACTAAGATTCAAAATTATGCCTTTAGAAAAACGGAGAATTATTTCCGACTTGGTTTTCGTGTTTAAAATTCTTAAGAATTATTACGATGCCTCTGAACTTCTTTCCTGAGTATATTTTCGAGTACCATCCAGAAATATGTCCAATATGTCTTTTTCTAATTTTAAATCTAACACAAAACGTATTTTCTCTGTGTAATTCATTAATTTTCTATTTGAAACCTACTGTAAAAATGTATACAAGTTAAGTTACTTAGTTATCTTGTAAACTGTGAGATATGTATGTATCAGTGGATACTGTTTTGGGATTATACCTGTATGTATCCCGAATTTGAATAAATAAAATAAAAAGTAAAAATAAAACCACCAATTGATAACAAAGAATAAATATAGTGTTTAAAATTTTTTGGTAAAGACACTAAATAAGCTCATTTTAGAAATGTACTGTTATCTATATCCATTTAATACTGGGTTATATACATTTATAATAATAATAATGCCTGCGCCCATATGGTACAGAATGGGATCATCCATGGAACATCAGGTGTTAGCCTGGACTACCAGCTTACTGCTCCCAAAATTTGGTTTTACAACGGCTGTAATTGAAGATGTAAATGTATTTGAAGTACTTTTCTTCAGTGTTCCTGTTTTGATAGTAGTCAAGTCTCTCCCCACTTGTCTCATAGGTTCTTCTGTTGAACTCGTTTTGGTGGTCAGGGTATTGTGTGCACTATTTGGTTTGTCCTAATGGAACTCTCCACTATAAGTCACTCACTTCGTATGATTTACAATTCACATGAAGTCTGTCTCCTCTAACATAAGAGTTTTCGTATGTTTTTTCCAGTATACTCTTCTGCGTATTTTTTTGTCGCTGCGTTGTTTTTCAGTGAGAATATGGGAGACAAAAATATTTTTTACGTTCAGTTTCTTGAAGTTTTGCAGGATGATTTTCTTCTTCAGATTCGACACAAGTTTAATTTTTATATAGGACAGCTGTTGGTTTTTCCAAGAGGGTCATTGGAGTCACTTTTGCTGAGTCGACGTCGAGTATTTCTTTGATTGTTGAACATAAGTTTGTCGGATTTATGTCCTATATTTTTGATTTTTTTTTAGTTCGAATAGGAGATCTCTTCAGGTACTCCACTTCCTCTTTGAGTTTAAAATTTTTCTGTTTTAGTTTACTAACTGTATATTTTACTTCTTCGAATCTGAGTATAGAATTCAAGTTTCGCTTGCTTCGATATAATTTTATATTTTGTTTCGGTTCCTCAGGATTTCATCATAGATTTTATTGTTTTTGTCTGTTTCTGGCATTTTCTATTGTCTTTTTCGTAGCGTAAGGTCTTCTTCGATAAGAATATCCAAAATTATCCTATTTACTCATTTATTTGTGACTCCGATATCGTAGTAATGTCATTTCCGGGAAATTTTGTGATCTAGCTTCAGCGCTATACAGATAAGACTAGACTCAAGGAATTCTCAGAGTACAGAGTCCAGTTTCAGACGATTTCACTAGGATTAATTGACTGCTTTGTGTCGAAAAGTCGTGAAAAACTTGTGTGTACCAACATATTCTTTGCATAGATATTTAGGATATTGGTTGTAAAACTTGTAGATATTTTGTTATCGTATTTGTTTATAGAAATGTTTGTTTAATTGTAACGGAATTTATTCGTCACTCATGCAACGTTGCCACGTACTCCTATTCTATATAGGTATATGCAGAAGTCACGATATCACATTTTCTTATTTTCAATTTTTCAACATGTTGTTTTCCCAATTTTCACATATTTTGAGTTTTTTATTGAGAAGGTGCCACCAGGAAATCATAGCTGTTTTATTCTCACTCTCTACTATGACTTCCTGCGTGAACCGTTTTGGGATTATCTCATTGTCTCAATTAGCATCACTAATTATTAAATCAGCTATTTCGAACGATCGATTTCTCAAAGATTCTCAATCTCACTAGGTAATCAATCAGGTTCGGCGCAATAATCTCTCTACGCCAAACGAACTTTAAAGGAAAACTACCTACTCAAATAAAACGGATACCGTGTAATTTATCAGATCCGCCTATTTCCGCGTCATCGACAAATTAAAGCGGCATTTTCCATTTTCCTCGGAAATTTAACAGTCTCTCGCAAGATTACGTTATTTATGAATCGGTTATAAGAAATCAATTCCGACCATTCGGCAGCAGTAGGAACAGCAGCAGTCGAGTTAATAATGCACACTAAGCACTCGGGCAGTTTTTGAGGTAACAACTTGCACGTTTGTCATTTGTTTTCCGACGTCCGGAATAACAAGAAATAAATCTTTCTTCGAACAGACTAGCAATAACAAACCGTTGGATCCAGTAGAATTATGTGGGTCAGAGCGTGTAAACGAAAAATACGGCGTGTCCAGTTGGAATTGTGGGAGGGTTTTTCCAGGCTACTCGGTTGTGTATGAATTATGAGAAACAAAAAAATATGTTTTGAGATGATGGATTATTGAATCCCTTTGCTAGCTATTCGTCTTTTTCCAATATGGAAAGTACGAGACAAAGAGGGGCCAAAGAATTACCAAATAGAGTTGGTAGAGGTACAGAAATTGCATTTTTTATTAATACTTACCGGACTTGAATTCCGTGCTCTTTCTCCAGAACTCAGTTTCTGTCTTCAACAATTCATTATGAATTTCAACAACTTATCGGAGCAAAAACCTTTACTTTTGGAACTTTTACCATCGAGATTTTCATGCAGTGTGTAGAAGCTCTAGAATATGTTGTCAAATTTCTTCCTTCAAGTTACTTTCTTTTGGTTGTTGGAAACTTGAAGGATAATTTGCTAGCGAATGATGGACGATGCAATCTTTTGCTAGAACTTTCATTCTTTCAGTTGCCACTATGGACGTATGAAATAAAGGAATGTACTCAACAATCACATACTTGCAACATTGATTGTTTTGAATCTTGTTTTTTTTGTAGGAGGGAAACCCTTCCTAGGCACCGATCGCTCTTATGTCAATATCGCTCGGTAGTGTTGGACTTGCACCAATCAGAGTGGCTGGAGTAATTTTAATTATTCCTATGTCACAGAGAAATAAGTGAAGGAGGTAATTGAAAAATTAGAGCCAAAAAAGGCTACTTGAACAGATAATATTCCATCATATATCTACAAGGGCTGCTGATCCTCTGCAAACCTTTAGCTCAAATTTTCAATGCTGTCATCAAAAACAATAAATTTTCAGAAATGTTAAAGCCAGCTCTTATCATCCCAGTTCATTGAGGTGGCGAGCAGAATATAGTAAAAAATCATAGACCTATTTATAAGTGTTCAGAACCCAATATCTAAATTACTTGAAATATACTGTATGCTGATCTGTTCGGTAATATCAACCAAAAGATAGCCATCCAACAGCATGACTCTGTCAAAGACAAATCCACTGTGACGAATTTATGCCTGTTCTCGCACTATGCCTCATACGAAAAAGATACTATATTCACAGACTGTACCATAGCATTCGACTAGGTGAATCATCAGATATTCTTGAATAAGCACACCAAATATAGTGTATTAGAAAACTCCTACAGTTCATTGAAATTTTATCTCACTTCAAGACCGCAATTGGTCAAATTTAAATATACATATTCAGAAAGCTTTATTGATACCTTGGGTGTGTCCCATGGCAACAATTTGTGACCACTGCTGTTCACATTATCATAAATTATCTGCCTGACTGTGTTCCAGTCTCTTCCAAAATTTTCAAAACTATTCCAGCAACTGATGACTGTCCTTTTACAAAATTATATCAATCGTGTATCTGACTGGTTTAACGAAACAAAAATTACTTTAAATATTCAAATATGTTCATTATGTACTTTTACTCGACGAATATTTCCTATCGAGTAGGGTGTGAAATTAACGAAATGAAACTAAGATAAATAGTAACATTAAAGACATTGTTAACCGAGCCGTCAAAGTACTTGGATTTGTTTTAAGAAATACCATGAAATTTAGTACTAGTACTACTATCCTATTCTACAATGCCCTAGTTAGATCACATTTAGAGTATGCATCAGTAATATGGTCACCCCAGACTAATAGTCATGAAGATATAATAGAAAAAGTTTTAAAGCGCTTTCTAAGATTCCATGATGAATATATTCAAAGAACAATCACTGACAGAAAGAAGAAAACTGCCATTCACATATTATATTGTCAACTATGTTAAGTACAAAGAATGTTTACTAAATAATTTCATAGGACTAACGGTACCAAAAGTTAATCTGAGGAAAAGGGTTTCATATCGACTAGTATTTTTTTTATGGTTTTTTTAAATTGATTATTACTCGCAGAATGTCTAACAAGTACTGGTAATTTGTTGTGAAATTTGATTATGTACCCTAAATAACTCACACTCACTTGAACTCTTCTATACACACACTCGAACTTTGTTCGTTTTATGTACTTCTGATCTCTGCCTGGGGACAGTGCTACCAGGAGGGTTACTTGATCTGTTGGCTCCATTCGTAGACGGATACTATAAGACTTTTGAATATTATCATTCTTATTTGTGGAACAAGACAACTATATTGTCGTCTGACCCATCCATGCACTGATAAGAGGAAAATAACCTCGAAACATGCATGTATGCAGGTGGTCATTTCCAACAAAAATGAAGGATTATTATTCAATGGTTTTATAACAAGTAGCACTTGCAATTATATGCCCGTGAGGAACGGTTGCACAAATAAAAGACAGATATAATTCAATATCTGTAGGGGGAAGTAGTTGTTTTCTGTCAGATATTTGCCTTAATCTCCTCTTTGTGGAATTGTGTAGAGAGACAGGCATGTTTCGGTTTCACGAAATATTCTGTTTATTATGTGCCCTATAATAAGGAGATTTTTCAGTATGCCTCAATGTATGAAAAGGATAAGTGAGGTCGTGCCTTCTAGTGTTATATTCGTGTGCTGTGGTTTTAAAAGTAAAACGTTCACGATTCTTAAGCAAATACATCAAACATTCAAAAAAGTACAGAGCATGCACAGTCATGATGTTATTATTCTTAAAAACTGTCCCACAAGAGTCCTTATAACGTTTTCCATTGATTATTCTCATTTCTCTTTTTTGAACAACAAATATTCTATCTGTATTCTTATTAGATCCCCAAAAAATTATTCTGTATCTCATGACAGATTCAAAATTTACAAAATAAAGAGACAAAGCTGCCTGTTTACTAAGTATTCGTAAACCATAGGACACCTTCCCAAGCTTCGAAGAGATTTCCTCTAAATGCTTTGACCAATTTAGGCATTCATCAATAGAAACTCTTAAAAATTTGGTTTCATTCGACAAGAAGTGGTGCCCCTCTTCATGATGTTTTTGGCTTCATATTGAAGTCGACACGCAGTCGGAGTGCATTCTTGAACCTAGAGATGGCACTGAATTCATATTTCAGTAGATTGACTAACACTTTCACAAAATGGACGACACTTCTTGTCGGACTTTTAGAGCTTGAAATGTCTCCACGAGATTTCCGCAAACACGAATCATTGTTACTACTCGAAGAAATAGAGCTATTCATTTTCCTGAATCGGAATTAGCATTAATAAATACTAAAATGGAAAATGATATATTATTTGGTTTTTCGTCTATTTTTAGATAGTTACATATAGCTCTGCAATTGGCGCCGTACGGTACGCATAGGTGGTGCAAATGAGGCACGGTCTGTTCGTTCGCCTCATCAGGTCACTATAATAGGGAATCTTCGTGATTTTGAACCACACTGGGGCACCGTACAACACTATCGACTGCACCATTCCGTGAAGAACCATTCTTCAGGGCCTTGCGTGTCGTCCCCTACATAGGCTCTCTGAAACTCTGAGACCCGTGCAAGGTAATGCCCAGATACTAAACGTATTTCTTAGGCATAATCCTTTTCCAAACATACTCTTCCTTGGCCCCTTCATGATGAGTGCCTCAATCTTTTCCGATTCCAGTCGAAGTCCGTTGCCCCTCATCCATTCAGACACTATATCGTAGGTTACCATGGATAGGTATCTAAGTGTCTCGAGAACCTCCGCTGCTATTACGACGGCTAGACCGTCCGCGAACGCGAAGGACGTAGCATACTTTCATACAGCTTGTAGCTGAACGAAAGAAGGCACACCACACCGGGCGCCACCTATTTGCTGTTTTCATTCCTTTCGGAATAATGACCAGTTTCATAGTTTTCCACTGCGCCGGGAAGATCTGGGCCGTAAGAGCAGCTGGCTCCAGCTGGCCCACACGTTTCACAGCCTCCACTGTTACTCCGTCCAGGCCAGGGAAACACCTGGCCAGGGTCTCGATTCTTCGTTCACCTCAAATTTGGGAAAAATTAAAAGAAACAAACATACATATTTTATGTATACTGGTGTGAAGCAGAAAATCGATCGTTCTACTCTATCACCGTCAAGAAAACTGGCCCTGGACGGAGGTATCTGAGCCACTACTTAAAGAAAAAGGATCAATGGAACTCTTCTGTACTTTCAGGTACAAATTCAATTTATCGGCTTTGTGAGAGAAACTGGTACTTTGTCTTCTCGTGGGAAACAGGGCGTATCCAATACTTTATCCAAAGCGAAGAGGTTTTAGTATTTATTAATGCTAATTCCGATTCAGGAAAATGAATATCTCTTTCTTCGAACAGTAACGATGATTCGTCGTTTGCGGAAATCTCGTGGAGACATTTCAAGCTCTAAAAGTCCTACAAGAAGTGTCGTCCATTTTGTGAAAGTGTTAGTGAATTTAGTGAAATATGAATTCAGTGCCATCTCTGGGTTCCAGAATGCACTCCGACTGCGTGTCGACTTCAATATGAAGCCAAAAAAATCATGAAGAGAGGCGACAATACTTGACGGAAGACCATTAAACAAATTATGAGAAATGATTATGGTATTCAACATAAAACAACTACAAATAAATTCAGCTTTGATATTTGAAATGCATTTCGGAGTAGTTCTTGTAGAAAACTGTGCCAAGTATTAAACACATATAATTCAACGGTCGTAGGGGGCAGTATATTGAAGTCGACACGCCAGAGATGGCGCTGAATTCATACATTAGTATTTGTCTCAGGAATTTCCAATTAGGCTGAAAAAAATTCCATTGGGTCGAACTAGCCTTCGCTGATTATTGGCAAGAACTATTAAACTGGTACGGAAGTGTTCCCCCAATAAAACAAAAAAATTATTTCAGCTTTGATATTAAAAATGCGTTGTAAAGCTTGTTCTTGTAGAAAACTTTGCCCAGTATTAAACAGATATAATTCAACTGTCGTAGGGCACAGTAATTGTTTTCTGTTGAATATATGCCTATTGTATAGGATCTTCAGCAGAAAATTTGGATTACGTAATCCATAATTTTTTTTGATTAGTAAAAATGATGAACTACGGTTTCACGGAAAATTAAAATGAACCAGTATATTAATTCAGGGGTGAGCTGGTTTCAAACAATAAAGAAGGAACCTCTCACAACCCAAAGCGGAAACCAGGTCCTGGTTTTGGGCAAAGAAAAGCCCCTCTAATATCTCTGTCAAGCGACTTCGGTAGCGTCACCCGGCCACTAACAGTAAAAGTTGAAATTTCAAATTCTCGCCAGCTAGAATCCCGTTACAAATTGCGGAAAAATAATAATGAACTTAGTCAAACCGAGCAAGAGACTTTATTTATTGAACAAGAAATACAAACAGGACCGGTGGGTCCTAATTACAAGATTTCCTTTACTTAAGCCTAACTAGAAACTAAACGAGTTACGAGCTATAAGTGCATGCAAACCCCTATACATACATTAAGCAATACATACCGGGTGACCACGAGGTGAGGTACGCCCCCAAATTCTTCTATAGTTTTAAAGATACAGGTTTCAAATTTGGTATGTCGATATATTACTTAAATACGCATATTTTGATTGAATTTCCAAAAATTCACCACTTTCGGTTTAACCGGAAGTGATCCCAAACTTTTTTTTTCAAATGACATCCTGTATATTTTTTTTTATTATACGGAAGAACACGCAATTTGTGATAACATTATTCTTCAAAATTTAAAATTGGTTGAAAAATGGCGGAGATACAGTTGATTGTTCAGTCGAACAAAGTTGGCCATGAACATTAAACTCAAATCATCACAACTGACGAACGGCATCAACATTTACGAGAGGAAGGTTCGAGGTAAGATACAGCTGAAAATTGAGCTCCTCATGTAATTGCAGCAACCATATTTTCCAACAATTATCAAAAACTTCCTCAGAATGGAGTAGTATCCATAAAGAAATGCTCACAACTGCCATTTCTCAAATGGCAACATACTCTTTTCATATTGTTTTATTGAAAAGTTATGAATTATCTGAATAATCGCGTTTAAAGTTTCGGAGAATTCTGAAAGGAATCGAAGTACGGTATGTTTCATTATGAGTGTTCTCAAAATTGAATATTCTTAAACAGATGCGGATTGAACCTACGAAAGCTGAGCAAAAAATCAAATCATTTCATTCGAGTAATCCAATAACTCATCAGTTTTCGATACGACAATGTGAAAAGAGTATGTTGCCATTTGAAAAATGACAGTTGTGAGCATTTCTTTATGTGTACTAGGTACTCCGTTTTGAGGAAGTTTTTGATAATTGTTGGAAAATACGGTGGCTGCAATTAGATGAGAAGCTCAATTTTCAGCTGTATCTTACCTCGAACCTTCCTCTCGTAAATGCTGACGCCGTTCGTCAGTTGTGATGATTTGAGTTTGATGTTCACGGCCAACTTTGTTCGATTGAACAATCAACTGTATCTCCGCCATTTTTCAACCGATTTTCAATTTTGGAGAACAGTGTTATCACAAATTGCGTGTTCTTCCTGATAATGAAAAAAATTGTACAGGGTGTCATTTGAAAAAAAAAGTTTGGGGTCACTTCCGGTTAAACCGGAAGTGGTGAATTTTCGGTTATGGAGTCAAAATATGCGTATTTGAGTAATATATCGACGTGCCAAATTTGAAACCTGTATCTTCAAAACTATAGAAAAATTGTGGGGCGTACCTCACCTCGTGGTCACCCGGTATATGTATATATAATTAAATGCAAACTTGTACGCACACATACATACCCCCATAAATGAAGAAAAGATAGTGGATATTGAAGTCTGCTGTAGCAAGAGATGTCTTTAAAAAAAAGGTAACGAAAAATATCAAAATCCATAGATATACGTATATAAGAATAAAAAAACAAAATTGGCATGATGATTACATGAGGGAAAGTCGAGATTCTTTTGTTATTTTACATTTCGAGGTAACTTTTTTGTTTATTTTTTGTTTTTGTTTTTTTTTCCCTTTCTCTTTTTTTTCTTTTTTTTTTTTTTTTTTTTCTTTTTTTTTACAAATGGAATTTTGTCACCCGATTTTTCAGATGACTCTTGGTGTAGGTGAAGACGTCCAAGTCAAGTTCATCTATATATTTGTTGAAAAGGGAGCAACATTTGTCAATAGTGTTTGGCCTCCTAGGGAAGAAGAATAACACTTTTTTTGGTCGTAAAATTTGAGACAGAACTATGAATTTGATTTCGGAAAGAAGATATGGGCTGTTTATGGAATTGGAAAGCAATTTACAAATGAACATAATTTTGTGAATCTCTGCACGGTATTCTAATTTGATCAAATCAAGCTCTTTTCTATGTGGTTCATAGGAAGAGTGTCCTGGATTCGTGTGATGTGTTTTATAGTATAGATAAGCTATGAATTTGTTTTGTATTGTTTCTACTGATTTTTTCATAGTAAGCTTTGATGGTGCCCATATTATGGATCCAAATTCCAAACGACTGCGAATCAAGGATGAGTAGAGAGATTTTAGCGTTACTGTGTTTCTGAAGTCTTTTGACATCCTTTTGAGAAAACCCAACAATCTCCTCGCTTTACTTGTAATGTGCTCTATGTGCTTATCAAATCTCAGAAATATGTCAAACTTTATTCCAAGGTCGATGATCTGAGAGCATCTGTTTATATTTTCACTATCGATCATGTAGTCTGACAAAATGGCATTTCGTGAGCGACTGAAAGATAAAATTGAACACTTTTGTATATTTAACGGAAGTTTGTTTTCTACTGTCCAGTTGTATAAAGCTTTCAGATCATGTTGCAATATCATAGTGTCATTACGGGTTTTTATTTCACGGAATATTTTGCAGTCGTCCGCATACATGAGACAGTCAGATGAGACAGTTGCTGGCAAATCATCTATGAACAACATAAAGAGAAGTGGACCAAGGTTTGTGCCCTGGGGTACCCCTGATTTGGCAAGAAAGTATTCTGATTTCTTGCCCCTGAATTCAACGTATTGAAACCTTCTCTGTAAGTAGATAGTTAATATCATTAATAGTTTGTCACTGAAACATGTGTATGGACTGAGGATAGTTGAGGACGGCCTCATCGAAGAAGAAGGGTCAGTCGCACAACAACTCAGGGCTGGACCACCAGATACGGCCAAATCAACGGAGCGTCGTGACGCCTGACTGGGTGAACCAAGGAGTGGTAAAAGGAAGGAATAGGGAGCGCCAGCGCTAGCTCAAGGGCACCAGGTGTTATAAAGAAGTGCAGGTATCAGGGCGAGTTCCGTCTAATTCACGCTTCAGATAGTATAAGTGTTACCGAATTTCGATCGCTCTTCTCTGCTGTTCTCATCCCAATTCATATTTCGCTCATCTGCTATGACCCTCGCAATTTTAAACACTTGAACAATATTGAATCAATTTTCACCATATCGGCTGAAGTATTATTTTGATAAACGAAGGTAGACGGTGGGGCGTTGCTAGGACGACCGTATCTTGTAATTTCATATTAAATTCAAGAGATCCGATTATTCCAGACTGGAATTTTTGAATATTGAGAATATTATGAGGAAACGTATGAATGAGACCCACTTTTCAATAGTCTACAGGGTAAGATTGAAACAAAAATAAGTTTTGACAATAAAAACATTCTTCGTAACGCACATATTCACATGAAACATGCATTTCTCGTTTATTTAACATCACCTGAAGAAATAAATTCATTGATTGAGATTTAGTATATTCTGTAACGAGGTTGGAATTAAACTTCGATGCGAGAAGGAAGTTCCGCGAGCCTTGAGGCGAGCGTGAGGAACCCTGAGAATAACGAATTTTCATTCTAACCAAATAACAGACCATGCTTTCTCCAAAATGAAAAATTTCAATTGAATTGAATAAAATGTAAAGTATTGATTCGAACGAAGTTCGAATATATTGTGCCAGAAATATCAACAATGTGAAAGAGTACGGGGTCCCTACTCTCTAAGCGTTTCCACCAAGTGTCAGAAAACATTTATTTCCCTGGCTAATACCACGAAAGACATCGAACTACATCTGACAAGAGAGAAAATGTTAGTATTTTGTTATAATAATAATAATATATGTTTATCGACAACGACGAATCAAAAATTTAACAAAAGAGAGATTTGAAGAGTAAATAAACAGAGGAATTCACTAAAGCTGTAGAAAATACTGCTTGTATGTGAAATAATTACATATAAAAATAATATATTGTTCTGAGTTGTTTGGTTTCTGAAAAGTTCCTCGAGTAACTGAATCGTGAAAGTAGACCTCTAATTTCTCTCATTATATTATTTACGTAAGTTCCATCGCAAATGTCTATTAACCACTACACCGAGATATTTAATAAAATCGGCTTCTCGAATATTGGAATTCCAGTTCCCAGGTTTCCCAAATTTTGAAAGCCATTTGCATAGCATGCGAACGTCAGATATTATATTTTATCACAATTAAGTGCGAGTTTATTATGTGTTATCAAATTTTCAGAATTCGGCGATGATTGTGGAGGAAACATCTTCGGAGTCAACAGCAGATATTGACGAAATCAAAGGAAGAGTTTTCTAATAAATGAGTCTTGGTTTTACGGTGTCCAGTGAGCCTTACATTTTTTGTGTCTTGCCACCACCATTTTGAAAAGGAAAAATTGACTGCCTAATCAATGAGGGAATTGACTTCATTCAAATATATCTCTGAATTGCAAGTCTTTTATATATTTTTTCGTCCAAGTAAGACAAATCGATTAGGTAATAAGAGTTGTTGATAAAATGGCCAAGGTTTTCGCCGCCGAAGTTTCAACTATGGCTATTTTTATTCGACTTTACATCTAACGTTCCATCAGCACGAGTGACTAACTTCTTTAGAGGTTTCATCTTGATAATTCACCGATGATTAAAAATTTTCTACTCCGCAAATTGTATTCATTCTTCCTCAGGTAGTCTAGCTCATTAATTATACTTGTCAAAGCATTGCTATTCGATAACATTTTTCATCTGCTGTCATTAAATTTTTCTTTATTTTTATTTTCCTTGAATTTTTTAAAATGGAATCCAGATCCGATTTAGGTTCAGAGTCTCTTCTTTTCTATAGAATATAAAGATGTTTCCAAGTAATATTGTCAGACTCTTTAAGGTATGTCCCACCGGAAGTTCCAATGAAATGAAAATTTTCATGATCAATTAGATGGGGTGGTGATGGGAAGTCCACTCAGACCGGTGATAGTCAACTTCTTCATGGAAAAATTTGAGAAGGCAATGTATTACAAAACGAACGGTTAGAGACACGAAAGAGACAGTCTGATCCTTTTCCTGAACCACTTAATAGAGCACTGTCAGTGACGTAATTTGTCAGTTGTCAAACAGCTGATGGGGGGACAAACAAAGCTATTTTTCATAAGGCTACGTGTGTCTTTCTTGTGAGTTTTCTGCGAGAACCGCTTTCCTAATGAAAAGTGATTATTATTGATTTATTCTGTATAGTGTGAAGAAAGTGCATAAATCTATTGTCTTGGTATAATCTTGGATTTTTCAATTTAAAATTACGTTGTCATGATGACAACACACCTAAATAGGTTTCTCTTTTGGATTTGTTGAGAGAAATAATCAAGAATGTGTTTTTTGTTGGGTTGTATTAATCGATCCAATTGAAAATTTCCAAATTTCTATACACACCAGGCTGAGATAGGTAGACGCTACTACAGTACAGAGACATTCTAGTTGGATATCTGCTCCTCATAGGAGTAATTTCACGGATTCTAAAGCAAATGCACGTATACTCTTCACAGGTAATTAGCTGAAAAATACTGAATATGTGAGGATGAACATAATATATTTTCAGGTTAACCTTCAGATGTTTCCGAACATCCTGAATATGTATCTTCCCAAATGTGTAGTACGGAACAAGAGCTAGGAAGTTACAGTCAACATTTTGAAGAATTTATAGATATTACATTTTCTCCTCTGTTCATTCCGATAAATCCAAATTTTTATTTTTTAGTTGTTCTCATTTGTTTAAATGTAGATGAGGTAATCAAGTATTGTATGCATTTATTTCATTTGTGTAATAAAAGAAGTTGTATGATGTCAATCTATTGTATGTATGACTAGCCCCGACGACGTCAAATTTCTTAAATTTCTGTTGTCTTTGTTCAACCATTTCAGTCTCCAGTTATATTGATACATAATAGTCATTATCGTTTGATGTTTGTGAATTTTTGCTCTCAGGTATGGCTATCTTTTCAATGTCCTTTATGATAACAATTCAGATATGCAGAATTTACTTTGTTTTCCACTTTACAATACATAAACTTACCCTAACTAAGTAATTCAGTTTATTATTATGCTTTCATACTGGACCTAGTCAAATAATGCCAACACACGCTATGTGTGAGACCACATCCAAAAGTAAGGGCCTAATATTTTCCCTAGTGTTCACACAAGTCTCTCGAAGACTTCTAAGGGTTGTTCTTGAGGATGCAGCTGCTTTACGGAAGGGACGAATTTTCAACAAAACTGCTATTGATTTTTCATCAGTTCTGGAACCAGCAAACCTCAATGCAAAAGTATCGGAGCAACATACATACATACTTCTAACCCAGCTACACAATTACGATGTCCAGTAATGATTGTTCCGTTTTCAGATACATTCAAAAGTATTTGGGAATGACAAACCTATAATAAGTTCAGTCTCAGACAGAACCAAAATCATATTTACTTTTCAAATGATAACAAAGTTTATTTATTATTCAATTTGCAGATATTTATACGATTTACATGCCAAATGTGCAAAGGCGTCCACCTTTCATGCTTCAATTTATAAATATGTTGAAAGGCTCATACTAAAGAGAAAGTAATATAGAATCAGATTTTATTGAAATCGTTGAAATTTTGTCTAATGCTGTGTCAGAATCAGATGATTCCAAGATGTATGCATATAAAATACAATTGTATGATGTTATCAGGCCATTCCTAAAACACAGAAATTTTGGATTATGAAAATCATGTAAAGTAATGTTTTAACTTGCTTCAGTGCCAAATATCGCAAAACTTCCAAGGGGACAAGAATAAGATGATATTTTAGCCAAAGAGAACAAAAGAAGAGCCAAGATTTTAGTCAAATTAGTCGATTTCTCGTATGAAAAAAGGGACTATTACAATATATTATCAAAAAGTAGGATCCCTGAATGTCTGTAAAGTTTTTAAAAATTGCAATTAATCACTAACAAGAACAAAAAATCAAATTTCTTCTCATACACAAATACTTTGTTTGTCCCCCCATCAGCTGATGACCACCATGGAACACATAATTCCGGCAAGTTGTGACGTCAGCTGACAGTGTTCTATTGCTCATCACCCTAATATTAAGTTCACCAAATAGACAGATCAGGACCAGCGAGGCAGCCTCGCGCGGCGGCCTCACGAGGCATGCTTCGCTGCCTAAACGGGTGATTTTGAGGATGAGGCAGCTTCAGGTGCGAGGCAGGTATCGATTTTGCGAATCATGCCTCGCGAGGCTGCCTCGCAAAATCGATACGCGGCTTTAGATGTACTCATCGAAATATGTGGCGGGATACTCACCCATAAAGTGTATCGACAACCAACGCACACGGATAGGTATCTTCATGCACTATCGAACCACCATCCTAGTCAAAAGCGAGAAAATATCTCCATATTGACGAAACGTGCTTGAATAATATGTGAACCGGAGAATTTACAAGGAGAAATGAAGCATTTTCAAGTGACCTTGATATCAAATAAATAAAATGCAGCCGAGATCAATAAGGCCATTGAACCGAAGACTTCCCACAAGTCAAAACAAGGATCAGGCGGTTGCACATGCATACCTACCGAAAATACAACAAACCTTTGGGTCGAAAAAAAACAACGAACAACAATGTTCTTGTGGGAAAGTATATATCGGAACCACGAAAAAATGCGTTCCATCCGAGTCAAAAGCAAGAAATTATCTCCATATAGACGGAACGTGCTCGAAGAATATGTGAACCAGAGTATGTACAAGAATAAATGGAGCATGTTCAAGTGGCCTTGAGATCGAATGGATATAGTGTAGCCAAAATCAACAAGGCCATGAAACTGCCCAAGTAGCAAAATCATTGCTTCATGGAACTGATTTATTTTATAAGTATCTTTTAATGCCGAATTAAGAAGTATTTTATCACTAAGTGAGTTTGACTGCGACATTTTTGTGTTTGTAGAAAAATGTTTTTATAACATTGTCGTATAAATATTTATACAAGTCATATTACACAACTGAAGCTTGCTTTTGGCTTAAAGTAGTTTTAAAACGCATTATAAGACCGATTTAAAACCGTTTTGAACTTGTGATTCAAGTGCTTTATAATGGTTATATAGTTTCTGTATAACACCTTCAAGTTCTGCGGCAAAAAACAGTTTTGTAAGAGTTATATACAAGCTGTATAAAAGCTTTATAATGTGATGAATAAAACAGTTTTTCAGGATAGAGAAAATTGCTTTATAAAATAAGTATAAAATTATTTTATAGTCTACCTGTAAAGGTGTCGCTTACTCGGTTGAAAACAGTTCAGAGGGCAAAATAGTAGTATTTGGATCAAAAACGTTATAGTGTGTGCGCAATAAATACTATATGAAACATTTTTATAGTAACGTTTAATGCTCAAGTTTGCATTTTGAATTGTTACAAATTTCCGCAAATAAGAATTATATTGCGTTATAATTATCCTTTATGATTCATAAGGCAGCTTGATGTTTCCCTATACGTTACTACACGTTACAGACAGATGGTACACGAGGTTGCCACATGTTGCAGAACTTCAAATACAACTTGCTACATTAGTTGTATTTGAAGTTCTGCGTATATCCGAATATCCAGAGTCATTGGATATACGGATAAAATAAAAACCGTTTTCAAACCGACCAAGAAAATACAACACTCAGGTCGGCAAAAGACTCACTATCAGCTGCGGGGTATATAACATACCATGTTCTCTTGGAAAAGTATATATCGAAACCACGAAAATATCCGTTGAAACAAGGCTGAAGGAATACCAGAGAAACTGTAGATTAGGCTTAACGGACAAATCGGCGGAAGCAGAACACGCGCTTAGTGGGAGATCAAATGATACTTTTCGAAAACGCAATAGTCCTTGCCCCAAACCACGGTTATCATAGTCGACTTAAGCGTGAAGCAATAGAGATCCACAAGCACGTGGAGAATTTTAATAGGAAAGAAGAAATTCTAAACCCAATCGGATCTGGAATCCCATTTTCAAAAATTCATGTGGAAGAATAATCAAGAACTCTTTCCGTACTTATTCAATGCAATTTCAAATGCAATTTTAATCTGGAAATATCGTAGTCTATTTATGAGCAAAAGCCTCCGTTTTCTCAACTCTAATTATTTATTAAAAGTTTTTCCTGATAATTTCAGAATGTTCACCCTTAATGAGTACTTTTCGAAAAAAGAACAGCAATAAATAGCTGTTCTTTTTCCGGCAAGTCGATTCAAAGTTACGCAAATGTTTGCAATAATTGCCTATTTCGAGTCAGTAGAGAACCTCATCCATTTTCTGCCTTGAGTTTCTACAGATAGATGGATTCCACTTACTTTCTTTTATTGAGATCATCTTTGAAGTTTTCGTGAAATTCTATATAAAATTCTAATCTACCACGGTTGATGGTGTTACACTCCAGTATGAGCTTTATATATAATTAAGATTCTACATGAAGAACTTTATTTTTCCATTTTACTTATACAGCTTTGTGATTTATAGACTTTTTTATGCTTTGATTATTGTTATCATGTACTGGATTTTCTATTATATCGTCCTGTTGAAAATAAGCAACAAATACTTTAACGGGTATGACTGATGTTAAAGGATTATCTTCGTGTAGTGTACTATTATTAATAAGATTATAATTGAACAAGTTTACGAGTTCCGATATAGTTATTATCCTAACAAGTACGGAAAGAGTACCTTTCAATAACTCAATAACAATTGATATACACTGATTACTAAATCGGACTTATTACTTAGGTATCACGTTGATCGGATAATGGAAATTTAATTAAAATTGAAGGAATTTAATTTTCCTTTGGTCTAGAAATTTACTGAACCTACTAATACGCGGGCCCTCATACAAAATCTGAAGTGATAACCAGCAAGTTGTAACTTCGTATACTGTTTAAGTGTGTCAAATCTGACAAGATGCTGCAGAGAGAAAACCTTGAAAGTGGTAAGTTTTCCTTTGTCGACATCTATGGAGCGTTGGACTGCTGAAGATCCTTATCAATTTTATCGGAAGATGATGCCATTCCAAATCTCATTTAATTTTTGTACTTTCCTAGAAAAAACAGATTGCTGCCTATCGCCAACCCAAGTAGTGATATCAACACTTTTAGAATAGGGGTCAAACTAGAAGTACCAAACATTTTTGTTTGATTTTTCTAAGAGAATACAATAATTTAATGAAATTTTCAATGGCACCATTGTCCGACAAAATAAATGAGGATCTTCAGCAGTCCGACGCTCCAAAGATGTTGATTTGGTGACAAAGGAAAACTCACCACTTTCATGGTTTTCTCTCTGCGACATCTTGTCAGACTCGTCACACTTAAACAGTATACGAGGATGTATTGATATCTAGTTAGCCTAGACCAGTTCCCTGCATAAACAAAATATTGCGTTACCATAGCAACGAACAATAACTTATTAGAAGTGTCAGTGTAAAGTTTGACGTCAAAAAAGTAAACCAGAGTTACGCAATTAATTAAAAGAAAAAATATGTCCACCGAAATTGTGAAAATCGAAAAATTGGAGTATCGAGCCATCATCAAGTACCTGTATTTAAAAGAGTTAAAAGGTAAGCCGATTTACGAAGATATGCTTAATACCATTGGTGATCAATGTCCTTCGTACGCGACCGTGAAAAATTGGACTGCAAGCTTCAAAAGAGGAAAATTTTCCATTGAAGATGATGACCGATCGGGACGGCCAGTTTCTGTGTCAGTCCCCGAAAATAGCGATGCAGTTCATGACATGATTTTAACAGACCGTCGAATTGGGCTGAAACGGATATCTGAAGCACTGAATATTTCATACGAACGCGTTCATCATATAATTCACGTCAATTTGGACATGATAAAAATTGCTGCAAAATGTATCTCCAAATGTTTGAATGTTGACCAAAAGCATGCAAGGGTAGTAGCATCGCGTTCGATCTGTGCTCGATTTGAAAACGATATAGACTTCTTAAACTGAATTGTTACTATGGATGAGTCTTAAGTATATTTCTACGATCCAGAAACAAAGCAACAATCGACGAAATGGCGACACTCCGGTTCTCCAAGACCTAAGAAGTTTCGTGTTCAAAAATCTGCTGGAAAAGTTCTTGCTTCAGTTTTTTGGGATTGCCACGGAGTAATCATGATTGATTTTTTGGATAAGTTTAGAACAATAACTGGAGATTACTATTCGACATTACTGACAACTCTACGAAAAAAAATTAAAGAGAAAAGACGCGGAAAGCTATCCAAAGGTGTTTTGTTTTTACAGGACAACGCCCTGCACACAAATCTCATGTTGCCATGCTAAAAATTCGTGATTTAGGATTTGAATTACTAGAACAACTCCCTTTTTCACCATATTAGGCTCCGTCCGACTATCATCTCTTTTCTCAACTGAAAAAAAGTTTAAAAGGTCGTACATTTTTTTCCAACGAGGAGATAATAAAAGCTGTGGAGGTCTGGTTTGCAGAGCAAGAAGAAAATTTTTTTTTAAAGGTCTAGAGACGTTGCAGGTTCGCTGTAATAAATGTATCCAATTAGGAGGAGAATATGTTGAGTAATAAAATATTTTGACATTGAAATTTTGTTTGGTTCTATAGTAGGCTAAGAATTTTTCAATATATCCTCGTACGGAGTTACAACTTGCTGGTTATCACTTCCGATATTATACGAGGGCTCGCGTACTATACATTCTTTCCGAATTCGACAGTCATTGCTCAGTAAAGTTTATAACTATTCTCAAAACCTCCTGATGACATATTTCAATTATTCATTCTAGTGGAATCCATGAAAAAAATCCAAACAATCTAATGATAATTATCTGTCCATGATGGATTGATTGGACTATTTTACATAAAATACTACATGCTTGTTAACAATGATCATTAGTGAATTATGCTGTTGTCTTGGAAGTTCGAATCAAATAGATAATTCTTCAGTGATTCATATAAACAATGTTATTTATTATCCAAGTTCCGACGATATAAACTTCTTGAAATGAAAATATTTACAACCATTTTATTTTGAATTGAAATACCTGTAGAGGCGGAAAATATTCACATAAAATAGTAAACCGTTTAATGTAATAAGAATATAAGTAAATTCAAATTGATTCTGTCCTATACGAAGGCGTAGAAGGGTCAACAAAAAAATATTTTTCAAAATAGATGGAATTGCCACTTTGAAGTGACAATTGCCAGTTCAAAGTGACAATTGCCACTTCAAAGTAACAATTGCCACTTCAAAATGACAATTGCCAGTTCAAAGTGACAATTGCCAATTCAAAGTGACAATTGCCATTTCAAAGTCACAATTGCCAGATCAAAGTGACAATTGTCAGATGAAAGTGGCAATTGTCACTTCAAAGTGGGAATTCCAACTATAATGAAAAAAAAATTGTTGTTGGCCCTTCTACGCCTTTGTAGGATACAGTTCATAAGTGTAAAGATAAAGTCGCAAAAGTGGCACATCGGTGGTATCTACCATTCTCCAAGCTCGAATCATGGAATATTTATAGACACATTAGAGGACATTCTTGAGACATACTTCATTGGAAAAAGTGTTTGATGGGTGGCGACTTCAACATGGATTATGAAGACGATGATTATTTTTACACCAAAAAGATCAAACATTTATTTAGAATGTATGGAGTAGATCAAATTGTTAATACATATACACGGTGTACTGATAGTAGCTCTACTCTTATAGATTATGTTGTAACGAATATTGATTCAAATCGAGCAATTGTTCATGACAATCCAAAACTGACTGACCACTCTATCGTATCTGTCAATTTTTTTAATGCAAATATAACGCTAGGGGAGAAATTCAAGCAAATTAGAAAAATGAATGTAGATACCTATCATAACATAAACATTGAACTTTTGTCCTGTGACTGGAATTTAAATTCAGTTAATGTTGATGTTATATTAGATGATATAACAGAAAACTGTATAAATATTGTAAATCAATTAGCACCAGAACATACTGTTAAAATGAAATCAAACCAGGTTCCATACTATGATAATGAATTGAAAATCAAAGCAAGAGAAAGAGATGTAGCTTATATGAAATTCAAACAAAATACAAATTTAAAGGAACATAATGATTGGGAAAATTATAAGAGAGTGAGAAATGAGATATTATGAACACAAAATTGATGAAAATAGGCATAATACTAAAGAAATGTGGAAATACTTCAGATCTCTTATAAATCCAATTGAGAGTTATAATTTTGAAAGGATAGTATTCAATGTTGATGGAAAAATTAAAGTTTGTAACACAAAAATTGATATTGCAAATGGATTTAATCAATATTTTGTTAATAGTGTAGGTCAAATTGTGAACAATATAAATTCTGACTCAGACTGGAGTTCAAACGATTTTGATATAGTGAACTATAAATTGAATTCATTTCAACAGCTAAACTTGCTGCAGTTAAGAAATATATTTTCGATACATAAAATTAATAGACCAGAGATAATGAATAGTCAATTTCTGAAACAGACATTTAACACCTTGGGACAGGTAATATTGAACTTTGTAAATACGTCTCTCCAAACTGGAAATTTTCCCCAGCACTTCAAAACAAGCACAGTAATACCAATACCGAAAATAAATAATATAGAATCTATCAATTTTCGTCCTATCAATACTTTACCTACACTCGAAAAAATTTGCAATTGGCAGTATATAAACAACTCAACAAATACTTTGATGAAAATGGGTTATTCTTAGGTTGTTAGTAACAAATTGGAAAGGAATAATTGATGAAGATAATTTCATTGTTAGAACATTCTTAGATCTAAAGCGGACTTTCGAACCAATAGACAGAAATATATTAATCCAGAAGCTCATATATTATGGTATTGATGATGTAGTGTTGAAATGGTTGAAAAGCTACCTCAGTTTTAGGAGTCAAATAACAAAAATTAATACGTGCTACTCACAAGAGATAGAAAATCATCTTGGGGTACCACAGGGCAGTGTATTAGGGCCTTTACCTTTTTTAATTTATATAAATGATATTAACTATGCACGTGGAGATCATATAATCATCTTATTTGCAGATGACACATTGATATATACCTACGATAAATCCTTGCAAGCAGCCGTTGAAAAGATGAACAATTCATTAAAAAATATTGAGTTATACCTTGGAACTAATAAACTAAAACTAAATATCACTAAAACAATATAAACAAAATGGCATTGAAAGGAATCCAGTTAAAATTAAAATCAATGATAGTGACCTAGAAATTGTGAGTAAAATCAAGTATCTGGGGTTTTACATAGATAACATAATTTCATTGAATGTTCATGCTGACTATGTGATAAACAAAATATCAAAGAAATTGTATTTTTTCTCAAGAGTGTCATCTTCATTATCAATGAATGCTAGAATAACGTGCTATAATTGCATAATAAAGCCTCAGTATGATTTTTGCGGTACTCTCTTTTATCTTCTTAATCCGAACAAATTAAACCAATTACAAAAACTGCAGAATCGTGGAATGCGAATAATACTACGCTGCAATAGAGCGACACCTATACAAGATATGCTTTACAGATTAATGTGGCTTACGGTTTCTCAAAGACTCTTCTATCTAACTATGACATTTATCTTTAAAATAATAAACAATTTGCAACCAACATATTTAGCTAACTTTCTAATAACAAATAATGAAATACATCATCATAATACCAGATCGAACACTAATTTCCACATTGCAAGGACAAATTCACGAAGCTGTATGAACTCAATATTCTTCAAGGGTCTGGATAGTTTTAATAAACTCCCAAATAATATAAAAAATTCTACTCCTCTCCGTTTATTCAAAAAGGATTTGATAATTTTTATAAGGACAAATTGAATTATATTAAATCTAAGTCATTGTTACAACAAAAATATAAATTCATATCCTATATAGAATATGTGTTATGTAGTTTTTCTGGTATTTCAGGAAACTAGACAGGTTATTTTATTCTCTTTATTGTCTTATTTTTTTATGCATTATGTGTAGATATAGTAAATTAATTATGTTTATATTAGGCTTGCCTATTTTCAAATAAAGTTCTATCTACAATATTATGAAAATATTGGCAAAATATTCAAATACAATATTGGTGAGAAAAATAATGTGTACATTCGGCAATATTACACAAGTAATATCGTACCAATATTGTAGAAACAATATGGGCCTCAAAATAATCAGCGATATTGGTACAATTATATTGGGATAATATTGGTTCAATATTATGAAAATATTGACAAAACATTTAAATATTTGTCCTATGTTGTTTGGACATAATAAAAATAATATTGGTGGAACATTCTTGAAGCATTATTAGTACAATATCATTTGGGTATATTGGTAGAATATTGAAAACAAATTATTTAATAAAAATGTGGAATGACTCGGAACTTCTACAATAATTACAGTTCTCCTTCAATAAAGGAGTCGCCAGAGTCTACATTTTTTTTGGTCGTCATAACCACTGAGTTAACTGTCTTGAAAACAAGTTGTGAAAAGTACTTCATACATTTCTTTAGGTTTCATCTGATCTATGTAGAGACATCTAACGGTTTGTTAGACAGTTTTTATTATAATTCATTACAATATTGTTTATTCAACCAATATTCAAATTGAAATTTGGTATTAGGTTTTCTTTGTAATCTTGTATCAATATGATTATTTCAATATTGGCATGATATTTTCATTTGAAGTTTGATCAAAGTAGGAGATTATGATTTGTTGAATATCAGTGAAATGATATTTCACCAATGTTCTATTAAACTGAGATGAACAATATTATTTTTTATATTCCTAGAATCGATATGAGAGGAATATTGGGATGATATTCCACCAATGTTCTATTAAACTGAAATGAACAATATTATTTTTTATATTCCTAGAATCGATATGAGAGGAATATTGGGATTCCAATATTTATTGTAGATGTTGAATACAATAAGAAGACAAGATTTTTCAATATAGGTTAAATGATATTCAACTAATATGCCATCAAACTTGGATATGCAATATTGTTTATATCCCTAGAATCGATATGAGAGGAATATTGGGAATGCAATATCTATTCTAGATGTTGGAAACAATTTATAGATAATATTTTTTTATCGATATCTATTGGTGAAAATTATTCAACCCATATCGACCCAACATAAGTAATAATGATTATTTGGATATTGGTGAAATAATATTAAACCAACATGTTTTCAAACTAGGATACACAATATTGGTTTTATTCCTAGAATCGATATTAGTGGAATATTGGGATTGCGATATTTATTAAAGATGTTGAAAACAATGTATACACACTATTGTTTTATCGTTATTGGTAAAGATTATTCAAACAATATTGATCCAATATGAGTCATGATTTTTTGATGAATATTTTGTGAAGTAATATTCAAACAATATGTTATCAAACTTGGATACACAATATTGGTTTAATTCCTAGAATCGATATGAGTGGAATATTGGAATACCAAAATTTTATTCTAGATGTTAAAAACAATATAGATATAGACAATATTGTTTTATCGATATTGGTAAAAATTATTCAAACAGTATTCACCCAATATTACCGTGCCAATCTATATTCGCAATCGATTGATCCAATATTCACCCAATATTGCGAATGTGACATTTTATTTTCAATATTCAGCCATCTAGGGCTTTTTTGATGAACGTATCAATCTCCTTCGTTGTGAAAACTTCAAATTTTTTTGCTTTCCATCCATCCGATTTCAGCTTTAGAAATGTTCTCAGTTTGGAATATTTACTGATATCCACGCCATTATTGACACTAGGCATCGTTTTTATATAGTGTGCCCATAAAGTGGAAGATTTAAATTTATTTGATGTAGTTCCAAAGAAAGCCATCAGAACGTTATTTGAAAAACAACTAGTTTTCTGTTCTTTGCCACAAACCATGAATAGGGTATGAAAAACTGTGTATTTTTCTTCAGATTTCTCAGGAACTAAATTTAATGATGCGTTATTTGCTGCCTCCATAACACTTGGCGGTATTAAACTTCTTTCACTGTCACTTCTTTCCATGCTGAAATAATTCCGAAATATGTTTTTAATATCGTTCTGTCTACAAAATATTGAATTGTCACTTATGTTTGTAATTTTATTGTCTGTATGGTTACGGCAAACGATACCTAGTTCCGACGTCATTTGTTTTATCTACCCCACGCCTCTTTTGCCGTGACTAAGATTGCGGAGAATTATCCATGCGCTTTTCAAACATTAATTAACATTGTTGCCCAGCAACTAGTGCCCAATGAAAATGAGTCAATGTACTAACTACATTTAGAAATCACCATTGAACATACAATGAAGATATTTCGTGACAGTCGTAGAAAAAATCCATATAACGATACTAATACACTATTTTTCAGTCATTGTTAGTGCAGAATTAACCGAAACGAGCATCTTGCATATTTATTGTGGATGAAAATATGATTATTCAACAATGGATTGAAGAGTGTCCGAGCACAAATCAACAGCAATCAATGACTCAAAAAGTTTCAACATTTTAGTCGAGTCAACTCGATACTACCAATGGTAATAAGTTTAGGGGATGGGAGTTTAATTTCGAGAGTAAAATTATCAGATGAGTTAAGATCATATTGTTAGGGGCGGTATTGAGGAGAGAGTTCATATGAGTTTTTAAACAGTACATTCTTCCAAAAAAAATTTAGAGATATATTCTATTGGCAATTGTTTTCATAGCGTTAGCGAATTTTTATATATGTTATAATTACTCTCATGTATTAAGTCCTATACAACTTTTAAGCATTTTGCATGCATTTCATTGCAATACATTTTATGGAATGAATATTCTAGAGCACTTTAGAGAATATCCGGTTAGCGTTACTCCAGAATATATGATTTCCAGGCTGAACGATTCTACGAACCAAGAGGTTCCGAGAATTTGCTCTTGATGTTGAATACCTTTTATGGACTTGCTATCCTCTCAGATTCAATTAACATTAATGGAAGTGGAATGAAAGGAAAATTGAAAAAAAAGTCAAATTAATTAGTTTTCAGAATTCAGGAAGTAGGTATCATGGCTCTTTGCAAAATAGAAGCACTTGAGAGAAGAAACTATTTTTAGACATACTTAGTTTAGCTTTTCAGCCGTTTTTCAAAATTATCTCGCAGAAAGTCTGCATGTACATTCATTTGTAGTAATATACATGAATATCCTACTGACTAGAATTGTATGCAAATTTCTTTAATATTTCTATTAGATGTAGGTTTATGGAATATTATGAGTGAAAATGTATATGGCGAATATAATATTTTAATTACGTACTCAAAAGTCATTACTTATGGACTGTATTTGTAGGACAGCATCACTCTTCCTTGTGTACGTACAAATGTGGTCCAGTATTCTACAATGTAGGATGATGGAAGTTTATAACTGATCCAATTTTGTATACCCAGTAAAAGTAAGAAAACGAAACGTACTAAACTCACAGATTAAGACAAACCCAAAGCCCAAACTCTGAATGGGACCCAGCTAACGTTTTTCAAAGGAGTTAAATACTTGGGCGTTATAATCGACCAAAAACTTTCATGGAACAGCCAAATCAACCACATTATTTCCAGGGCTATAGCAACCAGCTGTACACGCTGCAGAGTCTTCATACCAAACGATCATCAAATCTATGGTCACCTACACCTCACTGGTGTGGTCGCCTAAAACTCAACAAAATTCAACATTAGTCAAACTGCAGATTAGTGCAGCGGCTAGCTTGCCTAGGCACCAAAGGAGCAATGTATACGTGCCCTACTGCAGGTCTAGAGGCAATATTAAACCTTCTGCAATTACATATATGTGAAATGAAAGAAGCATCAAATGATGTCTTCAGAATGTACCAGACAAAAAACTCGAAAGCAAGAAATCTGATCGGACATCTAAACATTTTGGAACACATCTCCCTGGAACCGACAAATATCATACCGATCACGTACGACTTCGAAGTGCAGTTTGAAGTGGTCATAAACAACCACCTGATTCATAGAAAATGGTCCTTTATAATACCAACAATAATAATAAAAAGAATAGTAAAAAAATTAATAAAATCAAAGTAATTGTAATTACAAACAAAATTAACCTTGTTATGAAACGTCTATGTTCTGGAGTTACAGAACATCCATTTCCCCATGAAAATGCATAGGGCATTTTAAAAACTAGTTATTAGGTAGAGGACTCAATCTCACTTGAGGACGTGTAAGTTGCCCTTTAGCAGTTTTGACCGCAGCAACTCTCGCCACGCCATCAGAACCTGGACATAGTTTTATTATATGAACCAAAAACCCAATTCAAAGGAGATGTACTTCCTTTCTTTATCAGAACCATCGTACCAAGTGGAATTCCATTTTTTCCTTTGCTGTAGTGTGTGTAAGTACTCGCTGTGCCACCAAAAATCTCTATGGATACGTTGCAAAAGTTGCCAGCGGCTAAGACTATTTATTTGATTTGAGAAAATTCAGGGTCTGGTAATGCCGTCAGAGGCTCTAATGTTAAAAAATTACCTGGGGTTAGAACTGTCAGGTCGTTTGGATCCGAAATGACAGGGCACAATGGCCTTGAATTCAATATAGCCTTTATTTGCGTTAAGACTGTAGTAAACTCTTCGAAAGTGAGTATTTGACCCCCTACTACCCGAACAAGGTGTGATTTAACAGCTTTTATATTGTCTTCCCAAATCCCACCCATATGACTTGCAGCAGGAGCATTAAATTCCCAGTCTATAGCTTCCCTCGAAATAACCGATGAAAAAATTTGCTTTAAATATCTATCAGCCCCAATGAAGTTGCTTCCACAATCTGAAACAATCGTGGAGCATCTACCCCTTGCAAGAAAACGCCCAAATGCGGCAAGAAAGGCTTCTGTAGAAAGCTCTGAGGCAAGCTCTAAATGGAGAGCTTTTGTGGAACAACAAATAAATAGGCAAACATATATGCTTTGGTACTTCTAGACCCGCGATACCTATTCATAGAAACAAGAAAGGGTCCACAAAAATCGACACCGACTATTGAAAATGGCTTCAGTTTTGATACTCGAAAATCGGGCAAATCGCCCATCATCGGAGCTTGAAAAGTACTAGGATATTTATTTTCCAACATGTATGACAACGGGAGATGATTTTCCTTATCAATTTCTTGGCGGAAAAAATCCAAAAGTATTGAAGCAACAGAAAATGTGCAAATATGTTTTGTGGATTTGTACTATTAATAAATTCGTAAACGTGGAATTATTCGGTAAAAGTATTGGATATTTTTTAACGTCTTCTAGTTGGGAGTGGCATAAGCGACCGCCTACCCGTAGAAATCCTTCTTTATCTAAAAATGGATTTAATTTTCTGAGTGGTTTTGAAAGTGGTTTTCTCCCCTTTCAACCGAGGTTATTTCGGATATAAAATGAGTAATTTGTATATGTTTAACAAGAAGCAGTAACGCACTTCTCATCTCTTGAAGAATCAGGAAACCACTCCGTTTTATTGATTCCTTTTATTATTAAAAAGCATGTATGCAAGCATTCGTTCGATCTTGGGTAAGGATGAATAGTTTTTCAGGATGGAATCAAATAGACTCGGACTGATCGAAGTATGTGAGGTAACATTTCGTTTTTCATCATATTCTTCCTTAGAAGACATTGACCTGGCTAAAATTCCATGTAACGGAAGAAGTTTTCAAAAATGCAGGTCCCTCCCGCTACATAGAAGACTTTTAAAGTTCTGTCGGGAAAATTCCCCATGATCCAAAATGTGCGGGATTCAACAGAGATGGAACATGAAACCAATGAATAGGAGATATTCTTTCTTGAATATATGTAACACGGTTACTAACGAATGTTTTCCATAGGTGGGGAGAACCTTTTATCCAAGAAAGTGCAACTGTACTATCAGTAAAAGCAAAAATATTATCAAATTGTATCTTCTCAATACGAATTTAAGAAGTTTGGTTACTAAAACATCCCCGAGGAGCTTTAAACGTGGGAGGGATACTTTCTTCAACGGTGCCACTTTAGATTTGGCACAAATAAACGCGGTTATGATAATCAAATTATTGTATTCAACTCGAAAGTAAACAACCCCACAGTAACTTTTTTCAGAAGCATCTGCGAAGCCTACCAAAGAACAGGTGAGAGCATTAGTTACTTCCAAATATCGTGGAATTTTAAAATTCGAAAGAGAGTTAATTTCATATTTGTATCTTTACCATTTAGAAATTACCTCATTGGGAGGTGTTTCGTCCCAGCCCAGTCCTAGACCCCACAAAATTTTTATGAGTTGTTTCGCAAAAATGGTAATTATCTTTCGGTAAATCTGAAAGTATGTTGGACTCATTACTAGCCCACTTTCTGACTTCAAAGCCAGCTCTGGCCAGTAGTTCTATCAACAGTTTTTTCATAGATAACGCTGATTTGAAAGAATCTCTGTTCCCGAAACAATGTCGTCCACATAAGTAACGTGATTCAAAATTTGAGAAGCTAAAGGTAAATCAATGTGATCACCTGCGAGTTGAAGGAGAGTTCTAATTGCCAAGTATGGTGAACTCACTACCCCGAATACAAGGCGATTCAGTTGGTAATCTGAGATTGGCTCAGTTGCCCGAAAACGCCATAAAATTCGTTGAAAGTTTCTGTTTACCAAAATCATTTCGAACATCTTTTTGACATCGCAGGTAAAAACATATTTGTGAATACGGAAATTAAGTAAAATTGAAACCAAGTCCTTTTGCAATTTGGGACCGGTATATAAAGTTTGGTTTAAAGATAGTTTCTTGTACGCGTTACTGGATGCATCGACAACAACTCTTAAAGGGGTACCTGTAGACTCCTTTTTTGTAACTGCATGATGAGCAATATAAAAATAATTATTTATTTCGGAAGTTACAGTTGGTGAAACTAATTCCATTTGATTATTATCAAGGTACTCGCGAATAACATGTATATAGGTACTGTAAAGTTTTTCATTTTGTAATAAACGATTTTCTAGGGAGAAAAAACGCCTCATGGCAACAGACCGTGTATCACCAAAATCGGGAACTGTAACTCTAAATGGCAAAGATACAATATATCTTTCATTTTTATCAGTGGTAGTGGTTTTTAAAAAGTAGTTTTTGTAAAATTCATGTTCAGGGGAAAAAACTTTTACTTCTGGAACTTCCTCAATCTCCCATAAACGTTTCAAAGTTTCATCCAACGGTTTGGAAGTTGTAAAATATGTCTGGATATTTTTTGTAAAAGTAGATGATGTGGAAAACGCCAATTTTCCCATCAATGTCCAACCAAAAACAGTATTGATATAGACTGGCTTATCAGGTCCTTGACATATTCGTCCCTCAACTAAATTGTAAGGATACACAACAGCTCCCAAAAGTATGTCTATATTGCCCCTCTGATTGAAATTTGGATATGAAAAGTTCAAATTCCAACTAAGGGGCTTTCTTTTGAGAAGTTAACTGAAGGCATCGAGTCGCATATTTTCTCAATGATTATAGCGTCTAAGTTGAAAAAATGCTGTGGATTGTCAAGTGCATTAATTTCACATTGAATTCCAGACTTTGCAGAAGTACACATGTCTTCTAGTCCTTGTGAGGATAAAGTAATATTAAATTTTGGCAGACCCAACTTATTTGCACATGCTCTAGAAATAAATGAGGATTGTGCACCCCAAGACGCCTCTGACAATGTGCCAATTGCCAAAATTATCTTTTATTTTCAACAAAACCGTCGCTAGGATAACTTCGTGATCATTAAGTAACATACCTACAGTAAGAGTTCTTGTAGGATCTGTTGCAATATTTGAATTATGCATTTGTTCAGTAGTTTCACTCAATACATTAGTAATATCTTGGTTTGAAGAATATAGTGTCTCGTTTGTAAAAGGTTGCGAATTTGTACGGGAATAATTATCGTTATGTAATAAAGAATGATGAAATTTTTCACATATACTACATCTTTTATCTGATGTTCACTGAGCAGAATAGTGCGTAGTAGCGAGACAATTAACGCAAGATTTCTGATTTTCGACAATATCATAACGTTGCTGAGGGTTTTTACTGATGAAAGTTGGACATTGGTAAATTATATGATTTGCACAAGAAACATATAATCGACTTGTTTGTCTTAACTAAAAAAGCCGTTTTTGTAGGCCGAGAAGTTTGACAAATATTAGAATAATTGGAATTACGAGGGGGATTAGAAAAATTTGATTCTGATGCTTCAAGAGATTTTTGATTTTTACCACTCAAAAAGCATGATTCCATTGCGGTACAGTGTTCTAGTATAAATTTCTTCACATCTGAATATTTGGGTACATCATTTGAGGCATGGTTTTGTTCAAATAATTTTCGAGTGTAAGGATCCAAACGATCCAACAACATAAAAGTCAAAATGAAATCTCAAGAGTCTGTGTCAAAGCCACTATATTTTCAGGGAATGTTTCAATGATATTCCGCAAACCATGAACATTCTCATTCGTAAGAATAGAGGAATTTTCCACTGCTTTCCAATAAGTGGTTGCCAGTAAACGTTTATTGTCGTACCGTTTAACCAATGTATCGTACGCAATTTGGTAGTTGTCGCCTACCAAAGGTATAGTTTTTGAAAGAGCTATGGGCGGCCCATTTAAAACTAAGAGCAAATAATGAAATTTTTCAATATTTGATAAAGATTTGCTATTATGAATCAGAGCTTTGAACATCTCTATGAAAGTAGGATAAGTTTTGATATCCCCTGTAAAATTAATTAAGTTTATTTTTGGTAAATGTGTGTTATCCTTAGTATACGAACAATTGCAACTGTCAGATCGAATATAGATGGATCGCAATAATGTGAATAGTAATGGAAAGCAAAATAGTTATAAAAAATGGTACTATGTAATTGAAAGCTACAAAAAAATTGAACAATCACCTTTCGAGATACAGAAAAAATATAAAAGAACCAGCTCGAAGGACCAATGGTTTGAGTTCGCTTATGTAATAATATCATATAATAATAATAAGAAACTCGGACTGTACTTAATTACTTTCGGAACGCCGATATTATTTTTCTGTAACAATATTTGGTAGTTGTTCAGTTATATAAGTAATTGAACGGTTCGGTATAACGAGGAAAATCAGTTTCAATGGGAAAGTTCACTTACCCAGACGATGACAGGAAGCTGGAAAAGGGATGATGCAATGGTGCAACCTCTTCCTGTTCTTTCCGCTTTTGTTTGTAGGTACTAATAATCACACGAAATAATTGCAAAATTGGCCAAAATTACAGCTGTTCAGTTCTGGGTTTTAATTCCGAGCGAGAATATCGCACTGCTCGTATCGGTCTGCCTTCTCTACTTCCACTTGGTAGTCACGATCGGTATGGATAAAAAAAGGTACAAAAAAAGCAAAGGAAACTGAACGGGAAATACGGGGCGGTCAATAATGAAATTGCTCGATTCCATTTTCTATACACGACAAATGCATAGTACCAACTTAACAATGATAATAAAAAGAATAGTAAAAAAAATGAAAAAAAAAAAACGAAGTAATTGTAATGACAAACAAAATTAACCTTGTTATGAAACGTCTATATTCTGGAGTTACAGAACAATGCTCAAATTATTAGTCAAACTAACCTGACCTGACGAACCTAACATAGACAAAATAATCATCCAAAAATTGGACGAATATTTCAAATTACACACACCCACCCCACAACTATTCGGATTGGTCCCTGCAGATCGCCTATATGAAGTCTGGTCGATAAGAACTTCTGCCGTTGAAATAATTATACAGCAAAATATGAGATAAAAGGAACTTTGGTAATATTAGTCTTAGATACTGATAATTATCCACTCATATATAATGATATATCATTTCATAAAACACCCTATTATCAGGAAATTCAAGATAATCAGTCCGTAACTGCCATTCGTCTCCAAGATGGCCGTGTCAAAATGGGTCTTGCTGAAAATGAAATATTCTGAGAACAGGAGTAAACACGGATTACAAAGTGAGTTTTCCCAAACTTGGTACTTATTACAAAATAAAAACCTTCGAAAACACAGAAAGAGAGTAATCAAAAAGCTGTAAATTGTTTTTCACTTCCAAATGTACTGAGAAGAAAGAAGGGATATTAAAAAGTAATTACCAGGAACACGCTCTCCAATAATGCGGCTTCCGTGGGCAATATAAAAGAAATGAATACAAATTTCTCGACTTTCGTGTTTGGTCGTTACTGTATACGTGAACAATTTTACACTCACACCGGCGTATTTGAATTTACGAGTTTTTGCAGTGAAATTAGTGACTTTCACACCTCAAAAATAACAACCGATGGAAATCATTAGAAAAAATATAGTTAGACATATGAACATATATATTGAGTTTCATGCATAGTTTACTATTAAGCGATGACTCTCATGAGTTCTAACGAACGTTTTCAGTGTTTCTATGAATGTGCTCATTGAGAGTTGTTCCTTAGTGACTGTTAAGTTTCCACTCAAATTATAGTAACTAGTTGGGTGATTCAATATAACTGTTTATTTTTCTTATTACTAAATTCTCTTTTTTTATATATATTTATTGGTGTCAAACACTTTTCGCATATTTGTATATGCTAAATAATTATTTTTCATTTATTTTTCTAATATTCCCATCTTTCCGGTACATTTTCTGTCTGTCAGATAAGGCCGAATTTCGGTGCGTTTACCGTGAAGAACCAGTACGAAAGGCACCGTTCTCGCTCGCGTATCGACTGTGCGTACAAAATAAATTGTCTCTAAAATGGCTCGCTTGAGAAAAGTGAAAATTCATATTCATTGGATAGCACCCCAAAGAAATACAGTCCACAACCCTTGAATTGAATACTGGCAGAGGAAGGAGGGAGAAATCCAGGTAAGCACTAAAACTTTGCCTTGGTTTGAAAGACGGAACAACCTTACCTCATTCAGAGTCTAAAATGATAAAATTTTTTGGTCAACTTCGAACCGGATCTCAGTGAATATTAGAATTTTTTTACTTTGTATTGATAATTTTTGTCGATTTCGAATAGCATTTCGAATTGACCTTGAATTTATTTCTACAATATATTGAAACACGCCAGTAGGAATCCCCTTTTTTTGGGTATTTTGGATATTTGGTTTCTGTTTACTTTTAAACGGTCGCCACTCTCGCACTTCGATCCTCGTTTTGTTTATTTTTTTTTACTCATTATTCATTTAAATACGCTTTTGACGTTGGTGCACCCGTAAGGTTTAATAAAAATTTTAGGTGCGATTTTATAATAATAATGTATGCAAAACATCTCAAGCAAGCTCGTGCTTCACACGATATTGCAATTGATAGGTTATTTGATATTCATCAGTGTGCCCAAACTGCAGTAGATAATCCATCTAAGCTTACCATTTTTAAGATGAGATATAATGATTTAACTGATCTTTATGAGGAATTTAATTCACAACACACTTCTATACTTCAGAATCTCGTACAGCAAGAAGATGGGGATGTAATTCCTGAAAAGGAAGTCAGATCAGCCGTGGGTTCTCAATATTTTGAAATGAAAGCTATTAATCACGATCTCTTTGAAAAAGTAGCCCCAAATACAACCTCTTCCACTGTTTCAATTCCTCAAATTTTAAATTCGAATATCAGGCTTCCCAAATTGAATATACCTGTATTTGATGGTACTCTCAGATCTTGGCCTACATTTATTGGCTTATATGATTCCTCAATACACAAAAATACCACAATTTCAAAAGTTGAAAAGTTTCAATATTTGATTTCAGTATTGTCCGGTGAAGCTCTCTCATTGATAAGAAGCCTTCCTCTTGAAAGTGATAACTATGATATTGCTTATAAAAATTTGAGTGCAAGATATCAAAATAAAAGAGCTCTAGCAACTTTTAACTGGGATGAGATCAATAATACCCCCAAAGTGAATACTAAGTCCTCAGTTGGTTTGAGGGGTTTATTGGACATATTCAATAATAATTTACAAGCCCTTGATAATCTCGGGTTTAGAGTGGATCAATGGGACTTTGTTCTTTTTCAACTCCTTACTAAAAAAATTGACGAAGACTCACTCAAACGTTTCGAAATGAAGCATGCCTCCTCAGAGGTACCAACTTATAACTCACTTTATACTTTTCTCGACACGCATTGTCTCGCATTGAAGTCAGTATCGCTTGCACAGTCGCCAAACAATTCAAAACCTTTTCAAAACAAAACTACTTCCCAACAATCCCAATTTCAAAAATATCGCAATTCTCCTAGAATTTCATCGACCTTGCCCACGAACACACAAGAAAACACATTGAAATGTCCTTTCTGTAAAATGAATCATTCTCTTTATAAATGTCATGGATTTTCATCAAAAACTCCGAGAGAGAGATACAAAATTGTTAAGCAGAATGGATGGTGTTCGAGCTATTTGGGGTACAAGCATACTTTGAATAATTGCACATCAAAATCCTGTTGTCATATTTGTAACAATAAATTTCACCATACACTTTTGCACTTTGACGATGATGGTCCTCTCGACCCTGAAAATAATCACTCCGAACCCTCTACCTCGGAAACTCCGGCTCATGGGGTTAAAGAAGTGAGCTCTTTGGCCAATGTTCTTCCAAAAACCACTATTTTGTTCTCTACTGCTCAGGTTGAAGTTCTTGACTCAAGAGGAGAGTATCAGACTGTTCGTGTCCTGCTGGACTCTGCAAGCCAAGCTTCATTCATAACGGAAGGTTGTGCCAACCGTTTGAATTTAAACAAATCCTCATTTTCTCTTGCTATAAATGGTTTGGGAAATATGACTTCTCTAGCTTCCTCTAACGTAACATGTAAATTAAGACCTGTAGGTTCAACGCATCCTATAATACAAGTTAAACTCTCTGTTATTCCCAGAATTTGTTCTGATATGCCAACTTCACAGTTTCCTATTGAAAACTGGCATCAGACAGCAAATATAAAGCTGGCCGATTCTTATTTCAATATTCCTGGACCGATTGATATGCTGTTGGGAGCAGATGTTTTTTCAGTTGTTTTGTCGAACGGAAAAATAGAACCTTGTACAGGATATCCTGCTGCATTCAACACCATATTTGGATGGATTATGATGGGATAAATTAGTTCTACCAGCGTTTCCCCTAGCTCAGAAATAAATGCACTCCTAGTTTGCTGTGAGTCATCACTGGAAAATACACTTAAATTATTTTGGCAGTTGGAAGAAATTCCATTTGTCGAACCTCTCTCTATTGACGATACATTATGTGACAATATTTTCGAGAAGACTCACTCTCGTACCTCTTCTGGAAGATATGTTGTTTCTCTTCCCTTCAGGGACTCTGAACCCTATTTCACAGGAACTCGTTCACATGCTCTCAAAAGATTTTACTCTCTGGAAAGGCGTTTGTATCAGGTTCCAGAACTCCTCATCGAGTACTCAAGGTTTATGAAAAATTACTTGGATAGCGATTTCATGGAACCTACTCCAGTCTCAACTTCATATGAGAATAATTATTACATTCCTCATCACTGAGTTTTCAATCCCACTAGCCCTACGTCTAAATTCAGAGTTGTTTTCGATGCCTCTGCGAAGTCGCCGTCTGGATTGTCTTTGAATGACACCCTATTAATAGGAAGAAAACTTCAACAAGATCTTGTTGCTCTTCTGCTACGTTTTCGTCTACACAAATTCGTATTCACAGCAGATATTAAAAGTATGTTTTCGCAAATACTTCTGAAAGAATCTCATAGAGATTTTCAGCGTCTTTTATGGCGATTTTCGATTGACGATCCAATACAGGATTTTCGTCTTACACGTGTCAGTTTTGGCATATGCTCTAGTCCTTACCTTTCCCAAAAAAGTTCAACTAGCAGCAGACGAGAAGGATGATTTTCCTGAAGCATCTCAGATATTGATAAAAGATATTTATGTAGATGATATATGTTCAGGAAGTCAGTCTATGGAAGAAACGAAATCTTCACAAGATGGATTGATTGCTTTACTAAAACGAGGTTGTTTTCATTTAAGAAAATTGTCTACCAATAATCCTGAACTTCTGAAAGGTTTTCCTTCGGAAGATTGTCAACAGACAGAGCTCAATTTTCATTCAGATGATCAGCTTCTCAAAGTATTAGGCCTCAAG
This sequence comes from Chrysolina americana, assembly GCA_958502065.1. Taxonomy (NCBI): domain Eukaryota; kingdom Metazoa; phylum Arthropoda; class Insecta; order Coleoptera; family Chrysomelidae; genus Chrysolina; species Chrysolina americana. The sequence continues at coordinate 38,484,630 of OY293421.1, read as the reverse complement.
TGGCATCCTACTTTTGATCATTTTTCTTGTGAAATCAAAATTCTCGATAAACCCTGTACCAAAAGGACTATCCTATCAGAAATATCGAGGATATATGATCCTCTGGGTTTCTTGGCTCCATTGTCATTTTTCGCGAAACATTTGATCCAATTTTTTTGGAATCTGGGTTGTGGTTGGGATGAAATACCCCCCGAGGTAACCCAAAAATGGGCTCAATACATAAATGAACTCTCTTGTCATTCAAATTTCAAATTAATTATACCTCAAGTGAACTACATGGATTTTCGGATAGCTCGGAAAAGGGTTACGCCGCGGTTGTATACCTGCGCTTCAAGGTTTCCAATGAGAATTTCGAAACAAAATTGATTTGTGGAAAATCTAAGGTTGCTCCTCTCAAGATATTGTCTATACCTCGCTTGGAATTGTGTGCAGCAGTTCTTCTATCATCATTGTTAGACCATATTCTTAAATCATTTGATGATTTTCTTCAATTTTCACACAAATATCAGATTTTGAATTAATGTAGTTTGAGCAACCAGCAAATTTAGAAATCTTAAAAAATAAAATATGTCAGGCAGCTCTTTTAATCACTCCTCAAATGCTAACTAATACCTTGAGGGAATTTTATGACTGCTTGGGCTATTGTTTAGCAAATGATGGCAAACATTTTAAGCACTTGGCCAGATAGTGTTCAGTTTCTGTTATTGGTTTCAATACTCTGTTGGAAAAGAATTCAATTATTGAAATGTTGTTTTAACAAAAACCATTTTGTATGAAATTACATTATATTTTCTCGAGCCCTTTTGACAATATTGGTCCATCTGCAGACATTTCAACGAACCATGTTCTCTTATTTCAAAAACCACACCAATTCACAATCTGATATTTGGAGACATAGTATCGAAGAGGCACTGAATTGATTGCAATGAAAATAAATAGGGTTTTCCATTTGGAAAAATTGAGTTATTCTCAATATCCAATTTAAAATCAAGAATTAAGGATGCCATATAAGGTGCAAAATAATGGATCCATTCTGTAAAAAATTAAAGGACATACAGAAAATGTATATATCAAGTGCATTGAAAATGAAGGTCATGTTGAGCAGCACCTATGAATGTGATTAAAAAAAATCCAATTGTTTGTATTATTGTAATGGATTAATTTCATTTTTGAATTATGTTATATTTCCTAGATTTGAATGATTTACCCAAATATTGTGAGTTTACGTACAGCAAAATCCTCTCTATCTTGATAAATTTCCGAAAAGAATAAAACTATCAAGGAATACTACAATTGAATTGGAAACAAAACAACAAATTCAGGTATCTTGATGATGTTGTAAAATTACGATTTTGATAAAATTTCTATCAATTCAGATGGAACTACTGGAAAGAAAGGGCATGTATGGCATATTATCGTAATCGGAAAAAAAATCCCATTGAGAAAAAAAATATTTACCTCAATAATTCTGACATTTGACAAAACAGCGTAAAACTTTACTTCAAATCCTTCAAATACTTTTTTATTCAATCTTCTAGCTCAAAAACTGAGTATTTTACTGAATCCAGTCTGATGAAATCCGGATTTGATCAATTTCGAATTATTGTTGGTTCGCTTTTGCTGTATTCTGTTTCTGTTAATGAACCATTTGGATCAAATAACTTTCTTATAATTTCGAAACACTTTGAATAACTTTTTTACATTTTCACTGACGTACATTTCATTTTCAAGTCTACATTTTGATGTATTGGAAGTGTAATTCTGATTGAATCCAAGTGCCCTATTTACAGTTGATAATTGTACTGTCGCCAAAGTACTTTTTTAGCATAATCCGATTCTGTTCATTTATGTTTACGTTTGTTTATTATTCAAGAATCATCATTCTGTCGGATACTTTGCTTGTCTGCCAATATATACTTATAGACTTTTATAAACTGCCCTACCATGTGACAATTCGGCCATTAATTGTGGTGTCCAACGATTCTTCGAAAAGATATTGAGTTGATAAACAGGTGAAAAACTGACGAGAATCCTGAAAAATTAATACCCAATCTACTGGACTATTTATATAGTCTTCATTACAAATTTTGAAGGGGAATCCAAGTTTTCCACTTAAAGACCTTATCAGAGCCCGTTATGACATTGTCTGCGGTGTAGGAGATAGCAAAATACACCTTAATTGGATTGACACCACTGGAAGTCCCCCGATAGAACCGGTGTTCTATTCAAGACACCTTTCAAGATTAATCCATTGTCACTTATGTCACATTGTAGTCGGACAATTTTGTCGGCTTTGGGAGAAATTATTTTCTCATGACAGGGACGACTATGCAGGGTCCTGTAATGAGGGCGCGGTCTTCCATATCTCCATTAGGGTAAAAGATAAATGAATGATTTGATCAGAAAAATTATACAGTTATCTGAGCTCTACAGAATGAAAATGATGGCACTATCACAGAGAGTTAATTTTTTTCTGAGCGAGTCCCAACTTTGCTTTTTCAAATGACAACCTGTAGATTTATTTGTAAATATTGCCGTTTTCAATATTTTTAGCGTGACAGCTTTTTTTACAAAATTCGTCACTCATGATATTTTAAACTATAAAGTTTTACCAATTCCCATTAATATGAATTTCTGGTCGAATATTATATATCTACCAGTTATATATTGGGTGTTGAAAACAGCTTGCCAAACATTGTATATAAATAAAAATGTTCAAAATCTTCTTTATTTTAAATGGAACATCCTGCATATTATCCATCCATAAGAAGCACCAATGAAGGCTCTACTAATTTCATTAAATATATCCTATAGTTAAAATCAATAGAGTCTCTTCTTCTTTTTCTTCCTAATGAACGACATTTTTTACAGTAAAATCTATATTTGACGACTGCGATTGAGAGATATGCTATATTTGTTAAACATTTCTCGTAACGAAACAACTTCTAATTTTTTCATTTAATGCATAGTTTTTGTCCAACCCCTTTATAATATAGCTCCATGCCTCAAGTTACCTGTTTAGAAAATGAATCATTTCGAAACTTCGAACCTTGTGCCATTATCTTCCGGTCTACAACAAACTCTAAAGGAAAAGCGAATTATCTGATCCTTTGCAAATCAGTTAGTTTGGTAGGTTAGGCAGGTTAAACTATTTATCTGCCAGTATGAAATTTGTAGTGAATCTCAGTACAACAATGGAAATCTTTAGTGTATGTTGCTGTATCAAAAAGTTTCGATACAATTCAATCAAAATGATGATTTCAAAAACTGATTCGATTTATATGATTTCCATATTAGCTGAATAAGACAGGAATTGTTCATGATAGATAGATGGCATCCAGATGAAAGATTAGGGTAGTAAAAGTCGTTCATTATAAGGATTATGGCGAAGAAGTAGCAAGAATTGCCATTATATTTACTATTATTATTTTTGATAATTGCTGGAAAATATGGTTGCTGCAATTGCTAGAGATTTTACCTCTAACTTTCCTCTCGTAAATGTTGACACCCTTCGTTAGTTGTGATGATTTGAGTTTGATGTTCATGGCCAACTTTGTTCGATTGAACATTCAACTGTATCCCCGCCAATTTTCAAACGATTTCCAATTTGAAGAACAGTGTTATCACAAATTGCGCGTTCTTCCGGATAATGAAATAAAATGTACAGGGTGTCATTTGAAAAAATAAAAATTGGAGTTACTTCCGGTTAAATCGGAAGTGGTGAATTTTCGGTACTGGAGTAAAAATATGCGTATTTGAGTAATATATCGACGAACAAAATTTGAAACCTATATCTTTGAAACAATAGAAAAATTGAGGTATAGTGAAACACCGTGATATACGGCATAATATCTGACCTCCACAAGGCTGACTCCTCCAAAGCTTAGACCCTTACTACTGTGTAATTTCTGTTCTTCATTTAGCTCACTGTTCAGAATGAAGTGGTCAGACTTTCTGCAAGAGCTTGTCTATGGCAATATTTGCCAAATGGAAATACAACTGACAATTACCAATTTTCATCTTCTCCTGCTTTTTCTGTACAGGTTAGTATCGAAAACACCAAATCCATGAAAATACAAATACAAAATTCCATATTTCAAGATTCATAATTATATAATAATGATGAAAGTATTTTACAATCAATCAAAGCCATAACCTGTGATGGTAAAACATGGCCATGATTAGAGATTAGTTTCCGTAGGTTCTCGCCGGGTGAAGACGACAGAAATGATGTAATAACGTTACTTTATGCTGATGACCTTGTTATTCTTGCTAACTCCGAGGTTGATGTAGCAAGAAACTGAAGAAAATTCTGGAAATGTATACTGCTCTTCTCGACCTCACCATAAATTAAGAGAAAACTAAAATCATGTCCTTCTCAAGAGGTGGATTCCACCAAATCAACCAGAAATTTCACCTCAACAATGAACTACTCCAGGTAACTGATAAATATGTATATCTGGGTATGACATTTACTTCTTGTGGTCTATTTAGGGAAATGGCCACAGACACCGTTAATAAGGCCAAGCAAGCTGTAGGTGCAATTTTGTCAATTATGTGTAAAGCCAAGATTGACACCTGGTTTCCTTGGATGAAATTATTTGAATCGCTTGCGTTAAGTACTATGTCGAACTACTTACCGGATTTGGGTATAAGATATGTTGACACGTTAGAGAGGGTTCAAATATCATTTCTCAAAAGAATAATTACTCACCTGATTACGTTGTGCGAGTAGAAACAGGCAGAGTCAAATAAGCCTACAAAATATTTAAATTGTCGCTGAAGTGGTTACAAAAAATCCTAAGGATGGACGATAACCGTTTACCGAAACTGTGTTTCAGATAAAAATTGAAATTACTGAGTTCAACCGATGCAAAATTCAACTGGACCAGTCAGCTGAAATCATGATTTGTTTTTGCTGGTGCTGCGGACATATGGAATGATTCGTCTTGGTGAATTTGACACAAGAAAAGTTTTGTCCAGCTTTTATGATAAACTTTTCAATGCTGATATTTCTCTATTACAAAGATACACCATTTTGCCACTTTACATTAATTCTACCCCCTCAAAAATTCCCAAAAACTACTTGCTGCTCCAACTTTCGATACAGGTTACCTGTGCGAAAGCCCAACTGCGTTCAGCAAATAATTTCAAAATTAAATTCACCTTGAATGGGTTGTCGCATCTGATTGACCCTAACGAAATATGCAATGTTTGCAATCGCCACGATGCTGACACTACTTTTCATATTCTGTTTGAATGTCCCATTTACAATGTTATGAAACCGAAATGTAAATCTCTGGAATCCTGGTAATTCCTAATTTCCTCATTAGATTCTCTTTAAATGATGCTAATATTATATCTAGTTTTCTATGGAATATTTTGAGATTTAGGTCCTTCATTCATAATGAGTAAGCTTACTTTTAATATATGTACAGGCCGTTTCTTTTATCATGTGGTAACATTGCTATATGCTAAACCGTAATATATACAAAGACGATTGAATGGGAAAAAGATAACTATTGTGGTGAGCAATAAATTGGTCATAGAAAATTTACGGGGATTCTCGCCCTTCCCAACTCATACAGGGAACACTGAAAATGCTGATTTCGTTTTCTTATGAATAGAATTGTTATTTCAGAAAATATAAAAAAATGAAAAAGGAAAGTTTTATTGTATTCATAATGTACTAGAACTACGTAACGATACATTTTTAATCAAACGTTTCGTGTCAACACCGCCACCATCAACAATTTTTTTCAAATACGGACCTCTCTATTTCATCACAAATATTAATAGAGCGATGAAATCACAATAAAACTTTCCTCTTTATTTTTTTTATATTTTCTGAAATAACCATTCTATTCGTAAAAAACCGAAAACAGCAGTTTTAGTTTCCCTGTAGATTTTCTCTGACCAATGTACTGCTCACCATAATAGTTACATTTTTTCCCATTTAATCGTCTTTGTATCTATTACGGTTTAGAATATAGCACTGTTACCACATGATAAAAGAAACGGCCTGTATAGTTTTCTAAAATAAGATAATTTATATATATATTTTTTTCATTTTGATATAATTATATAATTTTTTCTTCTTTTTTTCTTTTCTCCTCTTGCTGTAAAATGATGTTTTAAAAAGCAATAAAGGCATTATTATTATTATTATTTTCGTTAGGAATTACCTAGACAGACCCTGTCTCCGGAGCCCCGATACTTCCGGAGCGCGCGCTGTTGTGTCATTAACCCCAGTAAATACTCCTCACATCCGTGGGGTGATTGATTACTGGGTCCGAGAATCATGTGCCCTGAGAAGGTGGAGTGAACCAAGAATTACGTCCTTCTGAATTCTTCCGGCTAAATTTTTTGCCGCATCATGGCAAACCGGTATGATCTTCAAGTTCGAGAGCAGTGTGTCCATCATTCCACCAAGGGCCACTATTATCAGAACCACCATCTTGACAGAATGGTTTGGGTAAAGCCTGCGGAGTTCAAAGAGTTGATCTCGAAATTTAGTCCGTTTTTCCTCCACTTTTCGGACGATGTTCGTTTCGCCAAGAGCTGAAAACTCAATGAAGAAAAACGTCCTACTTTGACGGTCAAAGAGGACTACATCAGGATTATTGGCATGTATTTTCCTGAGGGTGGGGAATGAGTAGTTCTAATAGATTCGGTACATCTCGTCTACACCGTACGAGTGTCGTAGATGGTAGTACAACACTCGTAGGGCCACGTTATAACTGTGGATATAGGCTGAGACCGCATAAGCTGGACAAGCGATAGCAAATGCATGATGGTCTCAGCTGCCCCACGATACGCTCTGCATCTTGAGTCAGGGACCTTTATACCCATCACGCGACTGCGTTAGACGAGGGTGTTGAAGACACCATCCTGGCAGGCCATTATAAATCCCTCGGTTTCCGACTTCAGCCCACTTGACCTGAGAAAAGGAAAGGTTAGGTTTCTGGATGAGCCAAGGTCTTCTATATTTCAAGTTTAAGGTCATTCATGTAAAACAAATGGGTGACCTTATGCCTCCGGTTGCTGGAGGTGCCGCAGTTGTATCCGCGGGTTTTTCGAAGTGCAACGGACAATGGCAGTAATGAGATGCAGAAGAGAAGAAGGCTGAGGGAGTCTCCCTGAAACACGTCCCTTCTGACTCTGGACTCTGACTTGACCAGATGTTTTGGTGATGCGATTCCTCCTGAGCAGCATCAGCTGTTCAATGCATCTCACTATTGGATCGGGTACCGCAAAGCGTCTGAGCAAATGCATGATGAGCTCATGCGACGTTGTATCAAATGCCTTGCGATAGTTGATCCAGGCCATTGAAAGGTTACACCTATACTGCACGGAGTCCTGCGTGATGCATCTGTCGATGAGCATGTTCTCCTTGCAGCCAGCGACCCACTTCTTTGACCCTCTTTGCTCATATATCCGTTCATACACCGGCTCAACTGCGGAGAGTATTCGCATGTATAAGTTGCGGGTAAACATCTTATAACATGCGTTCAAGCAGAAGGCTTCGAACTACGCTAGATAATAGTCCATATCTACGTTGAGTGGTTGCGGAAATTCGTAAATACCCTTTCAGAAGGTTTCTACCCGATCAGCCGCCGGCCGGCGGGTTATCCACAATACGTGGAGGCTCTTGGAATAGGCGAGACGGTTTATCGCGGAACTTCATGTTTTCCGCGATGCTTCTCGCCTGCCTCACTAGTGACCTTTTTGCAGCCACCAGCATTCGTATCCTAACAAGATGGTAAACAGCACGTCTTGATTTAGTGTGTGGTGAGCTCGTCTTGAATTTGCGGCAATTCGCCGCACTGCGGGCGTGAAGGGCCTATTGGCCGCCACGTAGTCCGCCTCACACTGGATGCGAGACGCGTGTTGTCTCGTCGACTTGATCTTAGGTTTCATCTTGTGAATGCGTCGCTCATGCCTCCCAATCAGAGGGGTGGAATCCCTCCTCTCCGCTTGGGACAGGGCCTGAGCGGCGTCATACACGGCAGAGTTGATCTCCAGAATGTCAGCCTCCTCTGAAAGGACATCGTGAATATCCGCATAAACCTGTGCCAGTTGTCGTGGCTTCAGGGGCTTGGTGTTATGAAGCACCCTGCGGGTTCTGGTGTCTTCCGTTGGTGGTATGATGCGGGGCACCTCTACATTATTTACTTTTTATTCACCGGAAATACCAGAAAACCTACAAAACAATCCGCTATGGACAGAGCGAATTTCAAGCAAACATTCGTTGGCATCAGGGTTGGCGTCTAGGTGCCCATATCACAATTAATTGATGCATGTCTGTATGTGATTGGACTAGGAGAAACCTTATGGTAAATCACAAAATGTGATTGATGATCAAAATATTTCAACGCGTGAACGAAGCAAACGCGCATTGTAATATACGAGTTGAGTGCAATATTTTTCCGTCGACCTAACTCTTGTTGAAATACAGGAATTCTTGATTTGAAGGTATATAATCAACGAAATTAACACTAGATACAAACTCTATTCAACATTATTAATCTTCTTTTGATTGTTTTAATATTTTTGTGATGGTAGGTGGGTATTGGACGCCTGTGGTGTCACTCAGTGAGAATAAAAAGTAGTTTTCCCCTTCACCACATTAGTAATTTCATTCCTAGATGCGCACTTCAATAGCCAAGTTAATTTCATCAGTAGGATTAGTTTAGTACATGGAAACGAGCGATTTTCTCTTTTGGAGTTTCAACAAGATGAACTGAGGAAATTTCTGAGATAAAAATAAAATATAAAAAAAAATAAAAAAATAAAAAAAAAAATAAAACTCATATTATTATCCGTAGTCAAACTGGTGGAATCTTCAAAATACAACAACGCAGTTGAAATAGCTTGAACTCATGGAGCATATATCCCAAATATTTTGAAAATCTTAACTTATATAATAAATAAGGTTTGAGAAGAAGGGATATTCCCATAAGAACTAAAAATATCAACGATTTTTCCAATATTTAAAATGGATTATAGAGACAAAATTGAGGATTATAGACCTATAACATTGATGACAAAATTAAAACTTGTTGAAAAAGTGATCAAATCAAGATCATCTGCTTATACGAAAAATATAATATCCTCTCAGACAGACAATATGGATTTCGATATCAACATAAGAGGAACCGCATTGAAAATGTTCAGTAGCTATTTTCAAGATAAATATCAATGCTTTAAAACTGAAGACTTCAAAAGCGACTCAAAAACAATTTATTAAGGTGTATCGCAGGAACTATTTTGAGACCAATATTATTCAATATATTAATATCTGAAATGGTTTTTTCCTAATATCAACGGCAGGAACATTTTTAACACATGCAGATGACACCTCTATTTTTAACGAGTACACATCATGGAACGACCTGAAAATACATTTAAACTATATAAAAATACAAAACAATTGAATACAACAGTGAAAAATCAAGATGAAATCATGAATTATTTTTCATATTTCCTGAGTAGTGAAAATTGGTTCGCACATAAACCTATATAGACCAATAGTAGAAAATTTCCTCCTTCGGTAAATTTGAATATTGCTAACCTTCTCAACGGTCTTTATCCCTGAGAAAGAAGGGAATCAGAAACGAATTTTTTTATTTACACCATCAAAACGAACGAATATTTTTGTTTGTGTGGTTTTATCTCAGTATTGAAGTCTATCATTTACCCAGTTTAAACGTCTATCTCACTTTTTTTTTTCAAAGCTTTAATTTTTGTGTAAATAATTTTACAAAAATGGCGAAAAAAATACATGGTATGTACCAGCGATGATCTTCATCACCTGTCAAATTTGGAATGTGTCAATTCAACAAAATGTTGGTATATTTTCGGGAGAGTCAAATCATGTGCACATCATTGGCGTGGGCAAAGATATAATTTAGAACTATTTATTAGGTAATAATCATTGGATTGCGTCACATATACCGATCATAAGATTAGAAATATTGTCATTCTAACAAATATATAGCAAATTTTCAGCTAATTCGACTGGAACTCGTTTTTGCCATAAGAACCTTGCAGAGTACTTTTCAATGTTGATTTTTCTAATCACCCTCCTCTCCTTTTGAAGGTTACGGTCATGTTCCGTTTTCACTGGGCCAACCTGTATATGCCATGATAAAAATAACCTAACGCAGTTAATAAAGATTTATTCCTATACAGTCAAAAACATCCAATCAATCCTCTTTTGGTGATCAATAACTGTCACCATGGAGAATGGCTAATGAACGTTCCTATATTGGAGAATTAATGAACTCATAGCATCGAAGGGTTGATGCGCCTCTATGAATAGGTTTATCGCATCCACCTCTATTATAAAAAAATATGAAATTCTTGCACCAATTACCCTTCGAGCAAGAATAATCAGTTGTCACGGAAACGCTTCGATGGATGAAGTAAATCCATTGTGAACTACTCGTTCGTAAACTATACAAACGCGAAACATCAAACAAACCGACGCCGACGGCGAATAAATGATATTTCAATTACTCTGACCGTATACAGAGTGGGTCATTTACGACTACTCAACCACAATCTTCAATAAAACCTAAAATATATTATATATTAGGTACTGAACTGGCAATTACCAGAGTATGTCGATTTTTTGTTGGCCAAATATTTGAACTGATTACCTACACAGTTTGTGCGATTTGAAACCACAGCACGCTGTCAATTTGGAACCCAAAAGATAAAAATACGAAGTTCCATCATCGTAACCTGTACAGTTAAATGTCCCTAATTGAACCAAAAATCATGTTGAAAAAGTATTATCCATGTCGTTTAGTTGTTCAGTATAATGAAAAGTCAATCAACGATAGTGAATATACTGTTCTGAAAATGCGCTCAACTATAATTTGCTAATTAATTCACACTGTAAACAATAACGTAATTTATTTAAAACATCTATAGTAATCACTGTCGCTACTCTATTTACAAACTCTCGAACTATATCTGCAACTCCCCTGCCATCTGATGTTGAGCGTCTCATATAACGACGGCCGAGAGTAAACGGTGACTAGTTGAGATGGCTCCCACATATTCTCGATACGGATAGAACGACGATGACTACATGTTTTCGCCGTGAACAAATCGAGGTCAAATACTTAGGTGGCCAGGTCCGTCAATTATAAGATATAAAGTGGCAAAACCGTAAAAAATCCAAAGGGTTCAAATACAGCGTTGTCGAAAATCACATCACTTTTGAAGATTATGTGGAATGTCTGAAAAACAATGTGGAAAAAATAACTTCGCAACGCTGTATTCGATCCTTTTCTCACAACGTTTTTAGTGTAGAGCAAACAAAGATCGCTCTCAGCCCCCATGACGACAAGCGCTGTTTGATTGTCGGCTCTCATGACACTCTGCCGGGGGGTCATTACAATCAGTTAGATATTTAATAGAATGTAAATGTTTTTTCAGAGAGCACATACCCACACACCACCACCATGGTAGACACTTTGAAAAATGTATGCTGCCTACAAGTAGTGAGATGTACATCATCAATAGTTGAATTCATCGAGACCTCACCTCTACCATGGACGCTCACTGATCAAATTTTGAAAATGTTTGCCAATGAAAAATGGGTACAAATCTAGCAGGCTCAGAGCGTCAGACGAAATTTCAATGATTTGAGTCACTTAGAGTATACGAGAAAAATCAGCTTTAAAGATAGGTGTGAAGCTCTCAAAAATCAAGACTGGGAGGGTCATTTGCACGAAGACCAATACTGTGTGTGGGCGAATGCATATCGTATTCCAAAAAATAATTTACGGTTTTGCCGCACTTGCTATAAAGCATTCAGAAGGGCTATGCGAAACCATTCAGTTCACATCATCAGAGACCATCAACATATGGATTTCGGTGTGAAGCACATGGACAATATATATCAATGCTGTAAATTTTGGTGTCTCAACATATTTGATGAAGTGTTATTCACTTTGAAAACGGGCAGCCAATGTTACTGTGACCTATATCTGCATGGAGGTGGTGAGCCCTACGGATTAGATCCCACATATAAAAGCTTCATAGGCTCAGGAGATGAGGATTCAGAATTCGATGAATGAGATTGCCAAACACACAAAATGTCAAGAAAATCTCAAATGAAAATACAAGAAATTGTGCTTTCCTTTATTAATTTCTACACACTACATATATTTAATTAATCAAATAGTCGATTATGTTTTATATTTATGATTGAATAAAATCAATATGTAATCCGTGTCTGGATATTATTATTATTTCGTTTCACCCTCCCAACCTCCCATTCAAAATCCCACATATTTTTGGAGGTCATTTGTGCATAAAAAAATCATAATTTTTTAAACGAAAAAGTGTCACTTTCTTATGCAAAAACTGTCACTTTCTTAAGCAAAAACTGTAACTTTTTTAGGCATAAAAGTGTCACTTTTTTATGCAAAAAAGTACATGTTTTTTTCCTTAAAAAGTAACACATTTATTGACATGGTGGAAAAAGCTGAGTGAAAGATGAGTGTTTCACTCAGCAACTCAGCTTTCACTGAAAATGCTTCACTCAGCTTTCACCACCATGTCAATAAAGGTGTCACTTTTTTTCATCCAAGAGTACATGTATTCTTATGGGAAAATGGTAATTTTTTTATAAAAAAAATTATCGAAAATTGACATGGTGGAAAAAGCTGAGTGAATGCTGAGTGACTCAAAATTGACTGAAAACGCTTCACTGAAATCCTTTTGTTCGAAAAAAGTGCCACTTTTTTGCATAAAAAAAAAGAGCATGTTTTTGCACCAAAATTGGAAGAATGAATCAATCAAAAATGTGCTGTTTTTTTGCATAAATAATGAGCATGTTTTTTTGCATAAAAAATGAGCATGTTTTTTGAAGCAAAATATGATTAATAATTCAGTAAAAAATGTGCTAATTTTTTCATAAAAAATGAGCATGTTTATTTAAACAAAAAAAATGGGGAAGATTTTCGAGTCACGAAATTAAAAAAAAATCTAAGATATATATATTTTCATAAACGTATTCATGGTTGATCTACAAACTACGCATGTGTCGCACCTGATGGCGCACTGTGAGCAGCACACCAAGTGTCTACATTGCATAAACAATACACTTAGTACATGCGATCTGTCGCATCAATCCAACTATTGTGAGTAGTATCGAACCCCAGCCATTTCACAAGTACTTTACGACCCTTACGCCTGATGATTTTTTCCACTAGATAGACTTCGTGATTTTTTGTTTTTTGTAGTTCTTGTTTGTAGAAAGCGCCGCTGATGCCTTCCAAGTCCTCCAGCAAATACGTGATTGGTTGGGTGATTTTCACTTTGACAACTTTGAATAGTTCCGTAGTCCATTTAGGCGTATACCCTTTTTCAAAAACATGCTTGGCCTTGCTAATTCTCACGAAATCGCCAATTTTGAATTTTTTTCGACCTGCACGTTCGGCATAATCATACGTTGACTTATACACCTGTTTTTCATTGTCTTTGGTGACGTCACACGGTTTCATGCGATCGTAGTTGTAGTTTTTGGCAATGTCCGGCCAAATGTCCAGCCATTTGTAGATACCGTTCAAACTGAAATACTTGAAGAGCTCCGCGATCGAGGCTTTCTTCACGGTATACGTGCTGTAGTGTTTGATGTTGTACTTTTTCAGGAGAGCCTGAAAGCTGGAATTGTAAAATTCAGTTCCGAGATCTGATTGGAGAAGCTTGGGACATCTTTTCGCTTTCGACAATATGTCACTCATCGCTTCGGTGACGTCTCGACCAGTTTTGGTCTTCAAGGGGCGCACTCATAGGTACTTGAAAAAGGTGTCAATCACCACGAGAATATAATTGAAGTTTTTATTGGCTTTGGAGTATTTTTGAAGATCAGCCAAGTCCATCTGCCACAGATCGTCGAGTCTTTTGATGATGGTACGTCTGCGAGGAAAATTCCTTCTGGCTGGAGCATGGAGCTCATCAACCAAATGTGTTTTCTCAGATGATGATGTCAGTTCGCTATTGGCGGATCCAAAACACTAACTGCTCTGGACGTTGTTATACCTTCTACTTAAGAGGCTGGAATATCAACGATATCCAGTGGTGGTGTTAATTTTTCCAAGCGTTTCTTGGTATTTTCATGCTTTTTCATCGAAAGTGACATGAATTTCATCACTCGAATATCCAAGGCTATTAGATTGTTTTTGGTGATGTCCAGCTCGTCTTTGAGTTTGTGTATGACGTCATCTTTGAGCTTCTGTATAACGTCATCAACGTATTTTTTTTGGCAACATCATTGAGTGCACTTGGCGTTTCCACATTACATATTTTCACATGTTCAGCATCAATGTCCCCATTGGCCGTATAGTTGAGTATAACGCCAGGGAAATGGTAGGGATGCTGCTGCCGTGCACGGCGAGCTGACGAAGTTTGACCAAACTTGTTGGGGCTCATGATGCAACTGTGGCATGCAAGAAATCGTCTACGCTTTTATTCATCGAATATAGCCTGCTTCTCTCAGCTCATTGATGATGACCACGATCTCGTTGTCGGTAGAGATGCTGCCGGCATTTTTGGCGGCTACCAGAAGCCTATACCTGTCAACGAGCTCGTTTAAATCGTCCCAGTATATGCATTCTATGGGTTTCGTGTTGTATGTCAACTGATCTGGGATACCACTGCCGTCGACGACCTCGACCTCCACCACCACCACCTATTTTTGAGGGTCTTTGAACAATGGTCGAATCAACTTTTCGTATTTGGCAGTCTCAGATGGATTCATCCTACCTCGCGCATCTACATGCGTACCTGTAGCTGTCAAAATTTGCTTTAGCGTATTTGAGATTTTTGTAGAAAATCAAACTATTTAGTCCCGGAGTGCCCTCGTATGTTACACCATCAATGCGAATATCCCCCTTATCTTTGTCGAAGTCCATCAGCTTTCTACCGAGCAATCATTGCGCTCTTGGTTTGTCGTAAATGGGGCCGTAATTCACATCTATTTTGCCGGATTTGGCGCGATGTTTATTCACGAATTCAGTTGCTACTTCGGGATAAACTTCCAAGTAGTCATCCTCATCATCATCATCATCATCATAATCATCATCACCATCACCATCACCTGTGTGGTAGCTTTCTTCATCTTCTTCCTTTTTCATAAAGTCTGGAGTCGATGGTGCCGGTTCCTGTTTCTCTTCTTTTTTCACTGTCAGTCGTGATCGCTTCGTGAGTGGTGGTGGCGGCACTGCCGCACTCAATATTTTCAGCGGCACCGTAAAGGGTTTGAATAATTTACTCAGTGCTTCATCATGCTCGGATTTTCCGACTTGACGTTTGCGTTCAGCTTTAGCAATGTCCGTCTCAATGCGGGGTGATGTGGTCGGCGCCATGGCTTCAGTACATATGCCGTGCCACCTCGCATCACATTTGTATATATTTGTCAAAGCCCAGGCGGTAGCGCACTTTGTTCATATCAAAGTCTTTGACAATGACCAAAGATTCGAATTTTCCCTTCCAACAGGTGGCGCACATGCGGCGAAATTCCTCACAGGAACTATAATGTTGCAATTATCTCTGATCAGCTGTTTGGGTATTTTTGAGTAGGTTTGACAGAAGTAGTTCGGGTCAATACCCTTGTGGCGTGCCCTGGCATAGAACTCTCTGATTTTTTTCTGTTTGTCACACGCCACATCGTCAAATATGAAAATTGAGTTTGTCCCTTGTGTGCATAGAGGGCACTCTGACTCGAACTGCAGGAACGGGCAATGTTAGATTTATCAATAATGCTGGCGCATACCTTTTCGAGGCCATCTACTATGAAATCAATGGCAAAGAGGTGGACTCTGTTCGATCGCCGGGTGTAGTGAGCACCCTTCGCGGCTATACTTGTTACGAGGAAAATGATGTGCGACACTTGAGCACAGCCGGCTGGACCTATCCTGGCGGAGCTGTTCACAACGCCCCCGACGGTTCGTTCGCCATGTGGATCGCTTACGCATCTGTTGGGCATACTCCTTGACGACAGATATGCCACCATTGGACGACAGTGCATTCGCTTGGTCAAAAGTAGAGATGATAACAATTGCATGCTGATAGAGAAGGTGGCGAATCCAGTAGTCGAAGCCACCACAGCCACACTGACGATCACGAGCGTTATACTCAGAGTCAAACATGTGGTGCCCAATGACGACATTCGTCTGAAATTGCTGCAGTCCATCAAAACAGACGCTCCTGTAGTGATTTCGTATCGCAAGTGGGACATACACGAGTTGCCTGCACTCACTCAGGGTTCCACCAAGGAAGTTTGGGCTGTGAAAATTTGCACGGCCATGGAGAGTCCCCGATTCGTCATTGTGGCCTTCCAAACAAATCGGATGGGCAATGCGGCTCGAGATGCGTCCTATTTCGATCACATTGACATCAGCGACATACGCCTAACCATGAATAGCGATACTAACCCGCCTGAACGCATGCACTCGGAATTCAACAGAAACAACTTTGTCGAGCCCATTGAGCCTACACGGAATTCTATCCGAGCTATGCCAATTGTCCAAAGAAGCGCCCTCTACTCGATTACGGAGCATTCAAAAACAGAGCCACCGTGTTCGTAATAGACTGTTCCCGCAGAGCAGAATTCATGAAATCCTCCACTGTCAAACTTGACATCGAGGCCAGAGTCGGATTTCCCGCCAATACTCGAGCCTAGTGCATCATCATTCACGACTGTATGCTGGAACACTTGCCCTTGAGCGAGATTGTACGTCGTCTGTCATAAAAAAATAATGACATACAGTACTAGCAGTGGGTAGTGGGGAATCCACTCTTTGTTTGTGTATATGTATGAATTTTTTTTTTAATCCTCCTGTAGTCAATCGATAATGTATCTTCATACTACGCCACTGGCACTGAAGTGTAATTTTTTTATGTGAAAAATAAATGTGTTTTTCTCGAACTGATGTTATTCATTTTAATAAATGCGAACAGACAAAGACAGACATACAATACCATGGGTTCGAGTGAGACACTTAAAATGCCTTGAGTCGATCAATTTGACTTCAAACTAAACTTTCTTATCTCTGCTGACTCATAATTTTCTTGGAAAAACAACATCTGACTGTCGTGAGTCACACAACGGCAGCATTCATTCAGATCGAGAATTAAACAAGTCCAAGGTCAAATCGTGATTTCGGAGAATTCAGCTCGAGCAGACAAAGCGTAAACAAACACCGGATGTGCTTTATCGCTATTTCACGGCAGAGACGTATTTTTCTTTTGGAATTTCATTCGGGAGAGTGAATTAATAATTCCATCATAATTTTCTGTTGTTCTAAGACAGGCATTTTACATATTAAATTTTTTCGTTTTGTCCATTAAGGCGGCGGCCATTTTTTTTTGTACACAGTGAATCACGTGACGTTTTTTTCTCTTCCAGCCAATTGCTCTCAACGAATCACATGACGTTTTTTTCACTTCCAGCCAATTGCTCTCAGCGAATCACGTGGGGTGACGTTTTTTTCATAACTTCCAGCCAACTGCTCTCCGCGAATCAATTGAGGGGACGTTTTTTAATAACTTCCGCCATCGCCGTCATGTTTTTTTGCCTTCCGCTCCATTGCCGCCATGTTTTTTGCAGAAAAGACTTGCGCCACTTAGGGTGAAACGCAGCTGACGACCCGCCACCCCCGAAACTCTTCGGCGAACACGTCATCTTCTTCAGCAACCCTCCACCAACGGCGACAACTCGATGGACGCGGCCATCGAGAGATAAATCCCCGTGTGGAGCAACATATGTTCTGGGACATAAAAAGTGTCCCAAAACATAGGTTGCCATACTACTTCCATTTTTACTATTAAAATCGTCTATTCAACTTGCAATTAATGTATTTAATTTTTTCTAAGGAGTCTTGCAATTCAAATCAGAAGCAGATATCTTCAACCGATTGAACTGAAATTTTCTATACACGTTTAGTTTGGGTGAAATACCATGTTTCTATAATCCGTCTATAATTTTGGTGTACTTGGGTTTTTGGAATGACTGCCTAAGGAATTAGAAATATTCGTTGGGGCCAAGATGATGTTGCATTGAAATACAGATGTGCCTGACCAGCAGTTCAGTCGACAGGTAGTTTCAGATAGAAAAAGGTCGGAAGTTAATGAAACTTTAAGATGTTGTTCAGGGATGGATGATTAAAAATGGGACAGAGAGTGTTTAACCACTCAGAGTATATAAAAGTTTAAGTTAGATAAGTAACATTAGAAACCTTCAGCTCTTGAAGTGAATAACTTTGTTAGCGAAAGGAGGTTTTTGGGTAATTTTCTGAGATGGCGTCTACATCTCGTGGATCAGACTTGTGTTTTATTTGTGAAGGAGGAGTTGAAGCAAGTGAACTAATTGTAGTGAAAGCCAGAGGAGTTGCCAGACTGTTGGAGTCCAGTGTAAAAAGGAAACTTTCGGCAGATGAACAGTTTCTGCGTGAGTTGAGGGAAGTAAGAGTGCACAGGTCTTGCCAAACAAGGTACAACAATGAGAAAGTAATTGCTGCATTAACACGTCGTGGATGTGACACATCCAAAGCTCCTTCTCCTGCACCTACCCGACGGTCACAAGTTGCGGAATTCGACTTCACCATTGCGTGTTTTCTTTATGAGGAAGCTATCACTGATGATTTCAGAGCTAAACAGGCAAAGTTGCCCTTGGAAAGGCGCAATGCTACAGTCAAAGTGACTCTACCCGAAATGACTCTACCCACGACGGACATTTAACTACAACTGACAGATATTTGTGCAACGTTCTTCAAAGAAGACCCAATTGCAAGTGCTTGTCTCGTAATTGAAATTGTATAAAATGTTACGCTCTACAAAAAAGTATCCATATGTTTTTTCCGTAGGACGTAAGAGAAAAAAGTAATCGAGGAAAAAACCCTACTTTTTTCGCACAGGGTACTCGAAGTCCAAAACTTGAGAAAATGTTGATTAACCATCCCTGAAGAACCTCCTGAAGTTTCATTAACTTCCGACTTTTTTCCACCTAACCCCACTTTTTTCAACCTGTCGACTGAACTACAGCGATAACTAAAAAGTAAAAAATAAGTTTAAAGTGAAGAATCTTTTTCGCTTTTATTTAAATCCGTTAAGAAGCATAAAATGAACTTTTACTGTCAACCGAGCTGATAAAAAAATGAATTAAACAACTTGACAAAGGAGTATTATATTGTGGGCTATGTTCTACTGTTCCAATGGAATCTCTCTACTGAAAACCACCAATCATCAAAGTTTTCCAAAAAATTGCCAGTTCAAACTCCCCTTGTGTGGTTTTTATTAAAATTTTCTTTATAGTGGAATAAAACGTATAATTTGGGCCATTATGTTCTAGTATTTCAATTAGGCACAGTATTTTTTCCTGTCATATTCCGAAATAACCTAAATATATCTAAATACATCAGAATACAGAAACAAAACAACAAAAGTTTTTTCAACACAAGAAAGAATAAGGCAATAATGGACCAAGTCCATTATTATTTACAATTTGTATTGATGAGATAATGAAAAAGTCTTCTAGCAGAATGGCAAAACTACACGTGTGACATAATTATGGCAGAATAAGAAAAGGATTCACAGAAAAACTTGGAAATTTGTAATACAGTTTGTGAAGAATTTAGAATGAAAGTAAATGAAGAAAAAACTGAAATTATAATCATAGGGGTGGAACAAAAAGATATAAATATATACATAAACGGAGTAGGAATTGAACATGTCAAAATATTTAAATATTTGGGGTGAAAATAGAAGACAATGGAAGAAAAGAAATAGAAATCAACAATAGAGTAAGAAAAATTATGAAATTGTACCACACAATGAATCAGACATTCATAAATAAAAATAAATCTCAAAGAAAACAAAGATACATGTGTTCAAAACAATATATCGACCAATCATTCGGATGTGAATCTTGGCTGTTGACAAGCAGACAAAGGGCAAAATACAAGCAGTAGAAATGAAGTATCTAAGACGAACTAAAGGAGTCACATAGTAAGTTAAACTGTGAAATACAAGAATATGTGAAGACCATGATACTCAATTTAATTGAAAAATACAACTAAGCTGGTGGGGTCATCTACAAACGATGAATGATACAAGACCAGTTGAAAGAGTATGGCAGTCAAAGACACGAAAGATGAAAATAGGAAAATCAAATTAAACATAGGAAGGAGTTATAGGAAGCATACTTCAAAGGAAAGAAGAAGAAACATTGACATAGGCAAAAACAATGACAAGAAATGAAAAACAACGGGCCGAGTTTATAGATGAAAAAAAAATTCATTTTGTTATTAGAGCAAATGAGTTGATTTTTGAAGTATTGATATGAAACAGTTATATATTTTCAGGATGGTACAATGTAAATAATGAAAATCTACTCCATATACTCTGGTAACTGAGATGTATATACCGTGTAACACGACTCATGGTACACGACCTTTTTTCCTTTGTTTCTGTAGCTATATTTCTGAAATTTGAAACATAGAATATGCTCACTATAGGGCACTTTTTGACATTATTTGGAATAAAATCCAACTACTGGTTTTTCGATTTACAAATGAGAAACCCTGTATATTATTACAATTTTGAAATCTGCATTATTTTCTGAATCCAATGATATCTCATAGTTGATAAGTCAGAACACCCATTTTATTTTTATATCTAGACTCCCTAAAATCATTACAAATAATCAAAATAATGCAACACTATCATAATTTCGATTTAAAAAGTATCGTGGTTCGAAATAAGTGCCAATAAAGTAAACCAAAACACTTCTTTAATCGAAACTCCTTTTTTTCAAATTGGTACCATAATGGTACTCTGACGTCGAAAGTACCATCGATGGGGTATCAATCCTTATTAACATTTTTCTGTATAACCAATACGAACACGATAATGGAGTTTAGATAAGATTAAGTATCTACTCGGTTTAATAACAATAATTCATCAAGGTGGCTATGGAACACAAATAACAATTTGAAGTATCGATAATTTGTAATTGCAAGTTAGTCACTGAATACATTATTAAATTGATCGGATTAATAATAGAAATGAGTTGAGAATGCCACCAGTTTATAATAGAAACAAAAAAGTGGATATGCTCTTAGTGTATGGGGAATGTCGGCAAAATACAGTTGTTGATTATCAGCTGTACTCGGAAAGATACCTCGAACGACAATGTCCGGCTCGAAATTATTTCAAGCGTCTTGAAGAGAGCAGAAGAGAACCTGATGTTGGTACTGAGCATAGTATTGTTTCTGGTGATAAATGTTCTCATAAGAGTGGAAATCGACCAAAATATTATCTCTTAGGAAGATCGCTTCCGAGTTGGATACCAGTCGTGAATGTGTCAGAAGAATTTTGAAAAAACATAAGTATCGATCGTATATAAATATCAAATACATCATACAACATTTTGTACGAAGACGATAGTATAAGAAGGATGGAATATTGCAGGTGGGTACTACGCAATAATGTACAGCAAAATAATGAGTTCCTGAAAACAATTGTATTCTCCGAAGAGTCAAGATTCACCAATCTTGGTTTATTTAACAAACAAAGTACCCGATATTGGATGCAAGATAATCAGCATTTATGTATTCAGGGGAATTTCCAAGAACGTTTTGGATTTTCCTCAAAAATGAAAGTGATGATTATTTGGAAGATTTACCGCACCTCCGCACAATAGTAGGATCGTGACGGATTACCTTCGTGAACGGTTTGGGGAAAAGTGGATCGGAATACAAGGTCCTGTTAGGTGGCCTGTAAAAAATCTTGAAATTACTACTAATCCTACAAAATTATGATCATATCTGTACCCCATAAATAAATTTGTTTCGTTGAAAAGTGGATCGGAATACAAGGTCCTGTTAGGTGGCCTGTAAAAAATCTTGAAATTACTACTAATCCTACAAAATTATGATCATATCTGTACCCCATAAATAAATTTGTTTCGTTATCAGCATCTTGAATAAATGTATCAATATCACCTCTTGATAAAACTTCAGATTCATTTCCTCGGTATCCGTCGCTTTTGTTCTTAATTTGAAAAATTCCTTATATCAATATTTTCTTTAACATTCAATATACTTTTCAACATGAGTAGACACTCCATAACGTAGGAGGTTTTATAATTTTTAATTTTATCTCAAAATAGCATATAAGCACTATTTCAGAAACATCTTTACATGTTTCTTGTCACACCATTCACGGAATTTGTCATATGTTTCCTCATATACTAACTTGGATTTGGCCGGTAACATATTAGCTACCATTGCATTTGCTTTCTCAGATATATCTGATGGGGTATCACTACCACTATTATAATCAGCATCTATTTTCTTGAAAATAACTTGAAATTGAAGCAACTACGAGCAAACACAGTCAAACAATCAAACACTGGATGCTGTGAAATTGTATTGGAAGTATTGATAACATTAAGGATAACGTGTATGGAAAAGAGAGGTATTATATTCAGTTATTTTGGACATATTTTTATCAGACAGGAAAAATGTTTAAATACGATTTTACTGAAAACATTGAATAATATTTCCAAGACAACAGTCGTTTAAAAGCGATAACTTATCGGGACAAAAAAACACGTCAAGATGTATTGAAGTTTTTATTTTTTAAATGGGTGTTCTGACGAATGACATATCAACTATGAGGTATCATTAGATTCAGAAAATTATGCAGATTTGAAAAATGTAATAATATACAGGGTGTCCTATTCGAAAATCGAAAGTTGATGTCATTTCCGGAAAAAACAGAAGTTGGACTTTTTTCCAAATATGTCAAAAAGTGCCCTATAGTGAACATATCCAATGTACCAAATTTCAGATATATAGCTACAGAAACAAAGGAGAAAACGACGTGTACCATGAGTCTGTGTCACACGGTATATTATATACATCCGAAGAGATTCAATATAAACAATAATTTCACGACATATTAACACCCTCGTCATCGTCCAGATCGAATCAGCTGAACAATTGAAGTCACTACCGATACCAAAATGAGTTGGGTAACTTCCAGCAGGACGTTTCATGCCATAAATTTATACCCGGACGTTGTCATAACTCGCGAAAGCCATCTCCTCTCCAGTCTCGAGATAATGCTGGCCCGTTGAAAAGCATCTTGCAGTTACAACTGTAATAGGAAGTACCATGCAATAGACTGAATGATGTTGATATTGTCTTAATGGTCGGTCCGATAAGAACCAGCAGAAATTACAGACATCGTAATAGCATCCTGTCCTTTGATTCAATTTCAGACACATGTATAGGATGATCTTATCGATACGTGTATAGCACCTAATTCATTCAGGAGATAATTTATGTTATGGATTAGGATATGGCAGTTATTCACCAGCATACTACATACGAGAGACGGGAAATCAATTTCCCTGAATTGTCTGGAGTCTCACAGTGAGCTGAATTTCAGTATGATACCAGCCAAAAGCTCATAATGATGGACAAATGGAAAGTTCAAGAAGAATATACAACAAGTTCAGGTATTGGATGTTTTATTGGGGAAATTTCGAATTTTCAAAATTAAACTTTATTCAAGTACATGGTGGTTCACCTACCCTATTAGCTTAGGCAAAATATTTTTAGGGAACAATGAGGGTAGTAATCGCAACAATTCAGACACTGCAAGCCTCCAACAGGAAGCACGTCATATTAGCTGAATCTTAATTTTATATTGGACCAATACAGATATATTGCTAATGTAAAATTAATATTGATCCAATATGGGTGAATAATAAGCACACAATATTATATTGACTATTCCACCCACCTCGCAATTTCCACAAAATCTTACCAATCAAAATTGGACCAATTATCGCGAAATCACTAGCTGTCTTTCAATTCTGATTGGTCTAGGAGTATCGTAATTTTGAAGACTTAACCATGGAAACGGATCGCAATGCAAAGTTTCACAGTTTGACCAAAAATAATTGTAGCTGCAAACGTCAAAATCAGTCGCTTCGGTGCTACTTCAAACGAAGTAATAAACCTGAATATAGAAGGGAATAGCAACGAAAGATTAGCATTCATTGTAAAAAAGAATCAGCATTCAATATGCGGAAAATTCATAGTAGTGCTTACAAGGAGAGTGTCATTAAAACCATTTGAAACACTACTGCAAAGTTAGTGCAAGGAGAATATTTTTGTGAATATCGAAGACATGTTGATCCATTCAAAGATATAATTTTCGAGGAGGCGAGCGAAATATTAAGGGAAAATTGATGCAAACTGTAATCGAATAGAGGAAAATGAGTTCTGTCGCTATGACTTCAGACGAATGCAGAAATATGTGATTACAATGGGACAAAGACAGGCTAGATGGACTGCAAATGAAGTTTTTTCACATAGCTGCAGTAGAACATTTTTTTAAGTTAGAGATTAACAACATACAAAGGATGTTTAACAATCATATTTGCATATGAAACGATATTCTCCAAAACCCGCTAAGGTGGTGATAAAAACTCTGTATATACTAAATGGCTCACTCAAAATAAAAAAAATCCTAAAATTTGGCCTGTGACATTATACCGGAAAATCTTCCCTCACCGGCAGTGTCGTGCGTTGTTTTCAGAAATATTGAGGTTAAATAAAATAGAAATAATGGGAACCCAATCCTGAAATTATGATCTTCACAGGATTTTGAGACAGCAGATGCTCTAATTGACATACCATTTTAAATAACTGGCGCCCGAGTCACTTGTTGGGTTTTGAGTTGTTTTCTTCATAGAGAATAATATAAGCCCAACAGAAGACACGCTATAGTGACGTCCGTCTTTTTGTCTAGTTGACGAAAAAAGAGCGTTACAGGTCATACTATTCAATATTTTTACAATTGCACTAATTACGGTAATTATAGTAAAGAATAATGTATTATTTTCGTGTTCATAAAAAATTATTTATCGTTATAGGTAGAAAATAATAAATGAAGCAAATTGTTTATAGTTGATATAAATAATTCATGATAATTGAATTTACATTATCTATTAGTATCAAATTTCATCCTCACATTCTGCCGAATTTGAACGATTTCGATCTTTCACTTTGTTAGTGAAATAGTCCAATAAAATACCACTCTCGATTGATTTTATCTTATAAGTTTGTTATTATTTATAAACTCAACCGAGTTGCTTCAAGCAACTATTCTAAATGTAGATTGTCCTATAATTCTGAGTCAATATTTGTGAATTGATTTTTAAGATAAACTTTTATCGCCGATTCTTACCTGAAGCTGCCACTATTCAAGCCCCGCTGAACGACCTTTTTGAAAGACAATTGTTGAAATTGTTATTTCCGTCAACCAGCTGCACACCCTCGTGTGTACAACCCTCAAAAGTCTTCGAAAGACTTGTCCGAGCTAGGGAAGACGCAGTCCTTTTAACGTGTGATGCCATGCACGAGACCGATGACCATGCTAGGAATCGAACCCATGACCCTTAGGTTAAGAGACAAGCGCTCTACCATCATGACCATCACGCCCCACAATGTTAAAGGAAAAACACTTGTGAATTGGACTCCGGCAGCAAATACAGCTTTTGAGTTCAGCAAAGATAGCTTAGTTCAGGCTCAACCAAAGTTGGACTCCAATCTCGTGATTTTTAGTGACGCTTCGGACTTTTTGGTCGGTGCCGCCTCACAGCAGTGGTATAACGGTGCTTGGGATCCACTTAGTTTCTTTTCCAGAAAACTTAGCTCCTCCGAACAGAAATACAGTGCTTTTGACCGCGAAATCTTGGCTATATACCTGGCCGTACGACACTTCCGACATATGATGGAAGCAAGACAGTTCGCGATTTACACTGATCATAAGCCACTAACTTTTGCTTTCCGTAAACAGTGCTCGCCGCGTCAGTTTCGTTACCTGGATTTCATTGGACAATTTTCTACTGACATTCGATACGTATCAGGTGAAAACAATGTATTTGCGGATGCATTGTCGCGCATTGCATTGAAGTACTGGAAGTTGCCTTAGACTTTGAAGCCATCGCTGTCACCCAGGAAAACGACGCCGAACTCAAGAAACTTCAACAAGAAGACTCATCCTTGCAGCTCAAACGCAAACAATTTCCCGCCACCAATGCCACGATTGTATGCGACGTTTCGACAACAACAGTTCAACCATTCGTCACTCAAAATTTTGATGATACCAGCCAAAAGCTCATAATGATGGACAAATGGAAAGTTCAAGAAGAATATACAACAAGTTCAGGTATTGGATGTTTTATTGGGGAAATTTCGAATTTTCAAAATTAAACTTTATTCAAGTACATGGTGGTTCACCTACCCTATTAGCTTAGGCAAAATATTTTTAGGGAACAATGAGGGTAGTAATCGCAACAATTCAGACACTGCAAGCCTCCAACAGAAAGCACGTCATATTAGCTGAATCTTAATTTTATATTGGACCAATACAGATATATTGCTAATGTAAAATTAATATTGATCCAATATGGGTGAATAATAAGCACACAATATTATATTGACTATTCCACCCACCTCGCAATTTCCACAAAATCTTACCAATCAAAATTGGACCAATTATCGCGAAATCACTAGCTGTCTTTCAATTCTGATTGGTCTAGGAGTATCGTAATTTTGAAGACTTAACCATGGAAACGGATCGCAATGCAAAGTTTCACAGTTTGACCAAAAATAATTGTAGCTGCAAACGTCAAAATCAGTCGCTTCGGTGCTACTTCAAACGAAGTAATAAACCTGAATATAGAAGGGAATAGCAACGAAAGATTAGCATTCATTGTAAAAAAGAATCAGCATTCAATATGCGGAAAATTCATAGTAGTGCTTACAAGGAGAGTGTCATTAAAACCATTTGAAACACTACTGCAAAGTTAGTGCAAGGAGAATATTTTTGTGAATATCGAAGACATGTTGATCCATTCAAAGATATAATTTTCGAGGAGGCGAGCGAAATATTAAGGGAAAATTGATGCAAACTGTAATCGAATAGAGGAAAATGAGTTCTGTCGCTATGACTTCAGACGAATGCAGAAATATGTGATTACAATGGGACAAAGACAGGCTAGATGGACTGCAAATGAAGTTTTTTCACATAGCTGCAGTAGAACATTTTTTTAAGTAAGAGATTAACAACATACAAAGGATGTTTAACAATCATATTTGCATATGAAACGATATTCTCCAAAACCCGCTAAGGTGGTGATAAAAACTCTGTATATACTAAATGGCTCACTCAAAATAAAAAAAATCCTAAAATTTGGCCTGTGACATTATACCGGAAAATCTTCCCTCACCGGCAGTGTCGTGCGTTGTTTTCAGAAATATTGAGGTTAAATAAAATAGAAATAATGGGAACCCAATCCTGAAATTATGATCTTCACAGGATTTTGAGACAGCAGATGCTCTAATTGACATACCATTTTAAATAACTGGCGCCCGAGTCACTTGTTGGGTTTTGAGTTGTTTTCTTCATAGAGAATAATATAAGCCCAACAGAAGACACGCTATAGTGACGTCCGTCTTTTTGTCTAGTTGACGAAAAAAGAGCGTTACAGGTCATACTATTCAATATTTTTACAATTGCACTAATTACGGTAATTATAGTAAAGAATAATGTATTATTTTCGTGTTCATAAAAAATTATTTATCGTTATAGGTAGAAAATAATAAATGAAGCAAATTGTTTATAGTTGATATAAATAATTCATGATAATTGAATTTACATTATCTATTAGTATCAAATTTCATCCTCACATTCTGCCGAATTTGAACGATTTCGATCTTTCACTTTGTTAGTGAAATAGTCCAATAAAATACCACTCTCGATTGATTTTATCTTATAAGTTTGTTATTATTTATAAACTCAACCGAGTTGCTTCAAGCAACTATTCTAAATGTAGATTGTCCTATAATTCTGAGTCAATATTTGTGAATTGATTTTTAAGATAAACTTTTATCGCCGATTCTTACCTGAAGCTGCCACTATTCAAGCCCCGCTGAACGACCTTTTTGAAAGACAATTGTTGAAATTGTTATTTCCGTCAACCAGCTGCACACCCTCGTGTGTACAACCCTCAAAAGTCTTCGAAAGACTTGTCCGAGCTAGGGAAGACGCAGTCCTTTTAACGTGTGATGCCATGCACGAGACCGATGACCATGCTAGGAATCGAACCCATGACCCTTAGGTTAAGAGACAAGCGCTCTACCATCATGACCATCACGCCCCACAATGTTAAAGGAAAAACACTTGTGAATTGGACTCCGGCAGCAAATACAGCTTTTGAGTTCAGCAAAGATAGCTTAGTTCAGGCTCAACCAAAGTTGGACTCCAATCTCGTGATTTTTAGTGACGCTTCGGACTTTTTGGTCGGTGCCGCCTCACAGCAGTGGTATAACGGTGCTTGGGATCCACTTAGTTTCTTTTCCAGAAAACTTAGCTCCTCCGAACAGAAATACAGTGCTTTTGACCGCGAAATCTTGGCTATATACCTGGCCGTACGACACTTCCGACATATGATGGAAGCAAGACAGTTCGCGATTTACACTGATCATAAGCCACTAACTTTTGCTTTCCGTAAACAGTGCTCGCCGCGTCAGTTTCGTTACCTGGATTTCATTGGACAATTTTCTACTGAAATTCGATACGTATCAGGTGAAAACAATGTATTTGCGGATGCATTGTCGCGCATTGCATTGAAGTACTGGAAGTTGCCTTAGACTTTGAAGCCATCGCTGTCACCCAGGAAAACGACGCCGAACTCAAGAAACTTCAACAAGAAGACTCATCCTTGCAGCTCAAACGCAAACAATTTCCCGCCACCAATGCCACGATTGTATGCGACGTTTCGACAACAACAGTTCAACCATTCGTCACTCAAAATTTTCGAAGACCAGCTTTTAATACTGAACATCACCTCTCTCATTCTGGTGCCAACGCCACCGTGAAGATGGTAACCCAACGTTTCGTGTGGCCATCTGCCAATAAGGACTGCAGAGCATGGGCGGAAAGTTGTTTGAACTGTCAACAATCGAAAGTGAGCCGGCACCTGTTGGCGTATTCGTGCCATCTTCAGCCAGGTTCGAGCAGTTGCACATGGACATAGTGATCATGCCATTTCTCGATAGATATCACTACTGTCTCACTATGATCGACAGATTTACCCGATGGCCAGAAGCCATACCTCTTCGTGACCACTGGATTTGTCGGTTCGGCACGCCACTCAGAGTTACCACTGACCAAGGCCGCCAATTCGAATCACACCTGTTCAAGCACTTGAACCGTTTGACAGGTACGACTCATCTACGAACCACGGCATACCATCCAGCAGCAAATGGAATGATTGAGAGATTCCACCGTCAGCTAAAGGCAGTAATCAGATGTCATAACAACCAGCAATGGACCAAGACCCTTCCTACAACCCTTCTTGGTATTCGATCTGCCTGGGAAGAAGACCTACAGTCCACTACAGCAGACATGCTTTACGGACAGACCATTCGGATTCCAGGAGAATTTCTCTCAGCCAGAGCACCTCATTCAAGTGAGAGCGTTCCAGAATTCATCCAGCAACTACGAGAACACATGCAACAACTTCAGCCCGCACCTGGTACGCAGCATGTTTCCAAGATAACATTCATTTTCAAAAACCTGGCAATAGCAGAATTCGTCTTTTTAAGACATTATGCCTCTAAAGCTCCGCTGCAGCAGCCCTACTATGGTCTATTCAAGGTTATAAAAAGGTCTGATAAGACCTTCGTCATACATACGCGTGGCCGCGATGTCACTGTCTCAATAGAGCGTCTTAAACCAGCCTTCATACTATCAAATAAACTCGAAGACGATGCTGATACATCACGACCTCCAGAGCAAGAATTTTCCATTTTTCAAAACAATCTTGCTGCCCCGACGTTGCCAACACCCATCTAACAGACGCCAGGCCCCACCGCGGCGCATTCTGGATCCAACTACAGTCCCCGTACAACAAGATCTGGAAGAAGAGTAAGGTTTCCTGATCGACTGCATGTCTGTTTCTCCTGAAGCTTCTTCACTAGCAGGGGGGTGTTGTGGGGAATTATCCCACTTGTATATTTTACTTCATACATGTAAAGTATTAATTAGGTCAATATTTCACACATTTCAATTTCAAATATTATTTTTAAGCTCCTGTATATATTTCAAATCCAGCTGAGGTTTCGTATCTTACAAACAAACCGGGAATTTCATGTAATCCGATTTAAAAAGTATCTAAGCTTACCTAGCTTGGCCGATTTTCCCAATTTGTAATTGATTGGAAATCCCTAGGATTATATTTCGGCAGTTTTATTTACGAGTTTCAAGATGAAACAAAATCCTTTTTCCTGAGATATTCAGTTTATTTTTGTGTTTTCGTTGATAATTGTGGGGTGAACATTCGGTTACCAATTTATTTCTTGCACATAACTATTTTGAAGCTATGGCTGATTTGACGGTGGTGAGTTTTATGGAATTCCGAGTTACCAATTTGAATTCAAAGAATAAAATGGTTGTGGCCCTTCTACGCCTTCGTACTTATGTCATAATCATTGGCATTATTCTTTTCGAATCAGTGCTTTTTGTTGTTGTTGTTTTCTCAGTCACTATATCATTGCTATTAGGTTTTACTGCTGTCACTGTTTGTAGCTGTTTTGTTTTGTCGCTGCTTTGTGTATCATTATTTCTGCTGTTGCAGTTTTGTCTGGTCGCTTTTTTGTCTTTAACTATTTTGTTTTGTCGCTGTTCTGGCCTCGCTATTTCGATCATATGTCTCTGAGCCGATTGGGCGATATTCAGCTGAAAGTTACGTATTTGTTACCTTCGGAATCGGAATTACTGTCAATATTCACCATACAACAGGAAAAAAACAGTAAGCCAAAATTGATTTATTGTTTCCAAAAATCATTCCCCATTTCGGTTCAACTTTTTTTCCATTCGTCGCAGTAGATATTCTAATTCTACACCCTGTACAGCCACCGAATGGAAGATTGAGGGGGTAGGTAATACGTTCATTCTTTCTGACAGACTCGCGAATAGTTTGACAGTTCGCCGTCTCGTTCTCCCCGTGTTCCATCATAACGGAAACATCACACATAACCGCCTCCGGAGAGGATTCCCACAGGAACAGCTTCCGGTTTTCATCTGCAGGCGGACCACCTGCCTCTTCATGCGACTACCGCCGTTGTCAGTTTCGCTAAATAAATCTGCGCTTTGTTTCTTTGTCTGGGTAGAAATTCTCTTCCACGATTTTTATTTCGGCCGTTTACGGCAATAAAGCACTCGTTTCAGGTTTTTATCGCAATAAGGGTGTCTGTCCTCTTCCGATATTTTCAGTAGAAAAATATCATATGGGAAAAATAATTGATTCATCGTGTGACTTGCGTTTAAACATATATTATAATATTAATATTGAGAAGATCGGTTCTCAGTTTTATTCAAGAAATGGAAATAACCGAAACCACCGAAACAACGTACTGAATACGCTTTTTTGAACTCCTGAGGTTGCCAACATTGTTGGCGAAACGCGCGTCGAGTGATGT
The DNA here is from genome assembly GCA_958502065.1 of Chrysolina americana. NCBI lineage: Eukaryota > Metazoa > Arthropoda > Insecta > Coleoptera > Chrysomelidae > Chrysolina > Chrysolina americana. The sequence continues at coordinate 38,453,041 of OY293421.1, read as the reverse complement.
GGACGTTGTTTTAGTATTTTGGGTTTTTTCCATTCCCTGAATTTTATTCACATCAAAGGTTCCAATCTTCTTTTATTTGATCTTTACTTTATATTATGAAAACTAAACATAGTTATGTTATCTAATAATCTGGGTTATACAGGTGACCATTGAAAATGAGACAACATTTCTATCTATCACAGTTCTAACATTATATAAGATTAAATTCGCTAAAAATGCGGTATTATCATCAGCTGAAGATTTCGCGCGCATGACAATATTTCAGGAAATATCAGTGATACTTTCTAGGTAGACGCTATTGTTAACTTATCAATGTTGCCTCGTTTTCATTGGTTACCCGAATAACAATGAATGAATGACTTCAACTAACTAGATGCGAGGGACATGCATCCCTAAAACTCGAGCTGAAGCTACATGCTTATAGACCGGGAGATGCCATACTTGAAAAACTTATTTATTCGACACGTTTTGAAAATACGTCTGTGAAATACATAAAATCATTCTTTACATCATGGAATCGTTGTATTCCGTTCGTTTGGATTTCATTCTACCTATTGTAACCATGGGGCGGATGACTGTCAGACTTAAGCAAAGATGTTAGAAAAAATAAAATTTTGACGATTTGTACCAGTATGGCATTTAGATTTTTGAAAATTATATGATACAATGTGACTATTATTGTTTTTGCGTTACTTCTTGTAGAGGGCAAAAGTGGTTCCATACTTGAAAACCTTGTTTGTTTTTACACGTTTTCAAGGTACAAGACATAAAACCATTTGGTACAGTATGGCATCATCGTATTCGGTTCGTTTGAATAAAATTCAACATAAAAAAATTGGAATTAATTCTAACAGTATTTAAAATTTTCCAAAGTTGAAAAAAAACTATGCTTTGGGAAAATTATACTGTATTTATGGCGAAGTGCCAAAGTTGTAAACTCGAAAAAATAATTTTCTAAAATTTTTTTTTGGTGTTGAAAAATAAGCCTATACCGTGACTAGGGGGCTGGAGCTGCCACACTCGCTCTGATATGTCGACAACCAATACAGTCTTAAAACCATTTATCGAAATAGCAATCCTGTAATATTGTAACGGGTACATGTGAAAAAAATTATTTATCTATTGATGTAGATTATTCCAAAAGATTTACACAACTTAATGAATTTTAAACGTCTTCTGAACCGAAATCCCCGGCATATTCTAATTTGTTTTCTTCGTCCTCGTTACTGCTTACTGCATCAATATCTATGAATTATTTAATTTATTCACACAAGCGTAATACACAATCGCAAATCGTCAACATAAAATTATTTTCCTCAATATGTACTTTCGTTTTCATCTTTCTCTTCCTTATCGTTTGCTGCGTTCATAATGATTTTGCTTACTGTGCCTGACAAGCAGCTGCCTTATACCTGCGTTCCCATACATTATGTTTACGAACACGATGAGCCAAAACCTCTATAATTCTAGAAATCTTTCCAGCACCGGTAGCCGTACAATATTGTACGACATCTGGTTATGAGACAAGATTGCCGCCACCTAGGTGTTTGAAATTTTGTACTTATATTCGTTAAGGTCGCCGTTTGGTACGGCTTGACAAACTAATCCGACAGAGGAGCCACCATGCCTTCTGTTCAATATTTATCCAGGTTTCCCTCCGTGCAAATGAGTAATGATAGTCAAAACTAATGTCTACTACGACTACGCTTTGCAAACGCTGGGGATGGGGACGGAGCCAGTCTGTTGCCAATACTGTTACGTATTCCGTATAATACATCTCTTACTATCAGTTATCATTTGGTTTGGAGATTATTCAAGAAGAAATGATTCGTTGAATAGTTATTCCAAATCAACATTTTTTAAAAATGAAATTCAATGTTGTTATAATCATTACTATCAGGTACAACCTCATCTAGAGATTAGTAATCACATTGGCGCTCTTGGCAACATGCCAGCAGGTGTGCTATTCTCGAGTTTGTACGTATCTATGCGATTTCGATTTTCTGTTTCACATCAATACATATGAAATACTTATATAGCTATATTTTTCTCTCTGATTTTTACGCAAATTAAAAGCGAATTATTCGAGAATAGCCCACCTATTTATTGCGTTGATTGATTTTTATGAAATTAATTGATTTTTAACGAATATTTTTCTTCCTACCATGGATTAAAGTGTTTTATTCGATTTTAGAAAATTTTACAAAGGACATTTTCATATCGAACATTTCAAAGGTGTGGTGTTTTGGAAAAAACATATTGAAGTCAGATAAGTGAAATGTTCAATCAATAGGGTGCTTAGTTCAATCTTCATAGAAATAGTATATTGTGCAACTAGTGCGGAAAATAGGATATTTCATACTAACCACTCGCCTATAGCTCCAATCACTAGTATGAAATATCCAGTTTCCGCACACTATACCTTTCCGACAATCAACCTGAAAAACAAGAATTTGAAAAATATTTTTGAACGAGAACAAGTAAATTGAATTTTGCGTGACCGCTTCATACCTACCTACCTAAAAATAATTCATCTTTAGAAATGAGTGTGCTTCATACTACTTGCTCATGATATAGAATTGATTGATTGAAGAAGTATATTATTCAGTGAGTCTAAGAGGTTGTCCATCACGGGGATATCGGAAATGGTTATACAGTTTCAATTCAGTGAGAGAAAAATTGCATAACAAAAGTAAAATTTATAAAAAAATATCTAACCAATTTTCTAGAAACACTCAATTTTGTGATCATTAATTTTATTTTTTCTGGTGTTATCGTCAAGCTGTCATGTGATGATGTCAGTTTTAATGTCCGACATTTCGTTATCTAGCAACCATCACCAACTCAATTTTTATACTGCCTCGTTTTAAAAAAATACAAATTTTGATAATATATGTTAGTTTCAAAATTTCAATTATAGAACTAGTTTTTCTTGTGAAATTATTTGTAGGTAAATGAATATTCTTGTTCAAAAATATTTTGAAAATCCGTCATATTTTATTTTTAGTGGGTCGTCGAATTTTGTTTTTTTTTAAATTCCTTCGAATCTCCAAATATCTTCCTGGTGGTAGTGCACATCTGGCAGTGAATTCAATATTTAAAAAAATTTTGGTTTTTCGAAAAACATTGAAATTTTTTCAAGATTCTTTTCAACTTGCTTTGTTTGTTTCTCTGATTATTTTTGGAATATAAGTGCGTTCTGTGTAGATTTACCATCACAGAAACCAAAATAAATAAACAGAAAGTACATTATATTTTTCTAGGTACTTAGCCACCCTGATTTTTGAGTATTTTCTCAGCAACTTTTGCGAAATGATTCACCAGCGATATTGGTCGTTGTAGTGTTTCATTATTAACAGAATTTTCTTTTTTAATTCAGTAGAATTAATTTGTAAAATTATCGGTAAGGAGTCTGTGGTCTGAATAAAGATCATGTTTCGTCTACTATTTTGAATGACAGGTGCGCCCAAAAGATCGAATTCTTAGAAATCTATATTAAAACGGAATTTATTTCATTTTTGTTGACGCAAAAGCCTTGAAGGCATTGCACTTTTCAGATTACATGTGTCTACACGGATAGACAAAAGTTAGAACCAAAAGTATCCAATGCTAATTCAGAATTGGCGCCTGTAGTTGTTTGGAGATTTCTTGAATTCCGACAATCTTGTTACTTGGCTCTGCTGTACTCTTTGAAGGTTAAAATAAACACTAAGCGTTTTGGATATTTTGTAGAAGTCTCAAAAATGTATTTATTTTACGACTGGATTACCTCCAGAAGGTTTCAAAAATAACTCTCTTTGGGATAACTCAGTTCCTCTACAGTTACATAAAAAATTATCATCCTCCTCTATAGAATGTCATATCCAAAAATCAACGCAAATTCCACCAATAATAGTCTCCAATATGTCAATGTTATTTTGTCCAACAATAAGTAGACACTTTGGGAAATGTAATGTGAAATATGCAATACCTATATCAGTTTCAACAGAAATAAAATCAATATTCGCTCATTTTCGAAAATTCGTCTTTTTGGGCTCACTCTGAATCGAGTCACGTAAAAGAAGAAAATAGTTTACCTTTATTCTCTGTGAAATATCAAACAATCCACTTATATGATCTCCCATAATTTATCACTTTTTTTGCTCACTCTGTGAAATGTATTTAGAACAGTTCGTTAAATTCATCTGTAGAATACGCTTTGAAATGGTCAACGGAAAAACCACATTTTGGCGAGAAGTCCAAAAACGAGTTAAAAAAAAGCATTTTCTTCATCACCCTGTAAGTAGGAACACCATAACTAATAGATATATTCGATGTCAATCGATAATTTTCATAGCATTATAAATCAAGAAAAATCCACTGGCAAACACTTTTTTCCGTATTTGGCGTTAGACATTCAAACATTTTTGTAGCTCGCCCTGTAGAGACAGGAACATTTCAAAAGTTATTTCTTTCTACCTCTAAAATGATTAATCCCTAAAGGCTGTAACACAACGGAAGTTTTATGTTTTTAGTTTTAATTTTCAGAATTTTGGATATTTTTTAACGCGAAACTATCATTGCCATTATTATTCTGACCACGCCTCATATATAATCTTGTTGATAAAATTCAAGCTTCATTTTTCAATTCTGTTTTGCATCTTGTTTTATTTGTAAAATTGATATTCAAAATCCCAAAACTTAAAACTTATTACATAAAACTTCCATTGTGTATACGGCTTAACTAAAAAAAATCCACATAGCTCTAGGAATAGATATTTCCAGTGGCATGACCCTTCATAATATATTGTCATCGGAATCATAAACACCTACCCAATCTCATGATGATTGGGCAACTATAAGTGGGTAACAGAGAAACAAACAAGGCACGTTTAATAAAATCTTGAAAAAATGTCAGCGTTTTCAAAAATATTGAATGAATTAACTGCGAGATGTACACTATCCTCAGCAAAAAGTTTAGAGAAATTACTTCGGATGTGCTAGGAAAAGTTTCGTTGTATTACATATAGATTGAAACTCCGGATCCCGTCATCGCTTGTTGATTTTTATTTATCCATCCTCAAATAGCTCTCCATGATACGCTTATGATTGATATAGGGATCCGAAACAACACAACGTATTTCTTCATTTCATTTTCTTGATCTGGCTCCTCCTACCAATGTTATCAAAATCACATTCCGTCTCATTGAGTAAATTGAATGAATGAAATATACAATGGCGCTTTCTATCCGAAAACTACCGAACTAAAAAATTAGAAAGAATGTTGGTAAAGTAGGAACTGTTTCGCGCCATATGTTCGAATTTGGCTATTCCTAGCCCATTTCTAACTTGGAATTAGTCTCCCAAACGATATTGTCTGGAGATTCGATTTCAATCGAAAATTGCACTATTTTCATCAATATTCAGATTAGCATAAAACAGAAGCCAGTATTGGCTTATTTTCCTCAATTGCTGACCAAAATAATCTCACTTTTCGAAATGAAAAAAAATCTCAATATATTCACTGTGTACTCCAATCTTTTTTGAGATCACCTACCAAATTTAAGCTCTCTGAGTGTAACCGTTTCTCAACGCAATTAAAAGTCGCAATACACGACATTAGACGCCCACCTTACCTCGAATTATGAATAAAATCTTAGAATTTCGAAAATATATTGAACATATTCGCCACCTCCCACAGGTATGGCATGATTAGACATCTATTTATGATCATACAGAGAATTGTTAAAAAAGCTTTACGCTGGTACAAATCGTTTAACAAAAAAAATGTACTCCCTTGCAGTGGTATGGCGGCCATTGGGAACCGTCGGGAACGTATGGCAAGGTGATTTCCGTGAATGGCTACTCGACGATGATTAGCTGCACAAAAAATAGCCTGGTACAAATTGATGAATTGTTTTTTTTTATTAATGTATTCGTGTCGGTATGGCGGGCTGTAAGTCACACCGGAGAAGTATGGCATTACGCTATCGCCTACTTTTTTTACCGACTATCGGAAAATACAAGCATTTTTGTGGGACAAATCGTTTGACACTCGTTATTTATCCGATACGTTCGATTACCGCCTACGCGATTGGGCCGCCGGTACCAGCGCTGTGACCATCATTTTCTTTTTTGTCATTCCGTAATTAGACCCCTGAAGAACCGCCAATCTGGTACATAATATAATCTAATATTTTGTGTCACCATCTCCCGGTCTATTTTTTTTTCGAATAAACAGTGTTCTATTGGAACCGTAACACCCTATCATTTTGGAACTTCTGTACCGACTTTGATAAATGAAAATTATAAGTCATAATACTCGACAAGCCCTATTCAAAGACAGATATAATAATTTTTATTATTATTCTTAGTTTCAAGACCTACTATGCTCGGCTGAATGGGTCGAAATTTCAAGTGGGATCATTAGGCATTTTTTTCTCGGAAAAGTGGATAGCCTATTCGATTTTGAAATATATTGAACACGTTTATTCCAAGTTTCAGCCCAATATCTCATATAGAGTGTTAGTTATGTCCCTGTATGAAAGTCGATGAACTTTCCAGCCCCTGTATTATATTTTTTTGAGTTAACGAGTGAAATAAGTAGCGCAGTCGGTAGGATTCTCAAACGCTATTAAAACAAGAAAGAATCTAATTCGAGGAAGAGAAGAACCTACTGGGGAGTCATAACTTAGAGACCACGGAAGGAACATCCAGTGAAGCCCCTGGTAGACTAGAACAAGAAGAATCACCCATGAAAATATTACTGTCAGTGAGAACGAATCATCCCAATATTTATAAATACTTCAGTTATCAATAATCGTACTGATAGATTATAAGTTACACAGACTCAATTCAGAAATCAGTTTCAATAATACTACTGATTAATTATCTGCACAGTGGTCGTACTGTTAGATTATTCTCAACAGATGCAATTTATTATTAAAATGATTTATTGAACAATATGTTAAACCCTGCAAATGTTGATAACAATGATGAAAATTGTCCTGAAATCAAACCATATAAATTATCAGAAGTGTATTCCATTGTTCCTGACTATGAAGTTGATCAAGTATTTTTGACTACTTAAATGACAATTCGTGACCAAACAAATCTTTCGACCATTCATATCAAAAACAAAATTCGGGGCTGAGCTGCACAGCCTAACCTACCGTGAAATTAGAAATTCACTTTCTCTGAATTTTGGTGATACTTGAGATCTATCATCTCTAATTCAAGATCTACAGAGATGAAACAATTGACTGTAAAATTGAGTGATGTTCTGGGGTTGATTCCCCAATGAATCCAGGATAGAATTTGAAGCAAACATATTGGCAAAAATTATGGCATTTTCCTGGGCATTCGTGGCTATAGTGTTCCATCTTCCTTGGTAAGAGAAGGAAATGAGCTGAGTGTGGAACTTTCATCCACCGCATTGGCGAAGGGCAAAACGAGCAAAACCCACCCATCGTGGAATCGATCATGTCCTAGCTTCACCATATTCTGATCTGGCCTTCTGGTGTCAGTGCCAGGATTTTTGCACCATACGCTCCCTTCCTGGAGGCAACAACTTGGGAGTAGTTTCTGCTATTCCTGAATTCATTATATGATCTGCACACTGATCGCTAGTCAAGTTCTTCAGCTATAATCTCGTACTCCTTCAAAACATGAGGTTCTTCACATAAAATCGCTACAAGGTGTTCTGAAACTGTGCAAAATTTTGGAATTTTCACAAGGATCCCAATTGAAGAAACATTTTTTTTTTTTTAATTTTACTCCAGAAGCCTGAAGATGATCTCATTACCTCGAGATATTTTCCGAAGTGTCTTCTCATCTCTTTCATTCACAAGGTGATCTCAAATAATTAACTTTTTGATTTTGCAGCTATAACTTTTTGCCTCGTTAGCCAATTTTCAGAATCTCAGCCTCATTTTGAAGCTGAAACTTATAAGGATCGAAATTGACTCGAAATAAAGATAAAAGATCAAGGCTTTCCTCATAGGTGACCCAAATTTGAAACACCCCCCAAAATCCCGGCTGGGAGGAGAATTAAATGAAAATCAACTCTTATTCGGAAGGATCATTAATTCTGTACACGACCTGTTCTTGCATTCAGAAGTCAAGTACTGTGCGTGAGAAAAACAATTGAAACGGCATGTTATTGAAAAAAAAGTCAGACCGTTGTTCTCACGTAACAAAAATCACAATAGCGTTTTTTCCTCAATCGTGAAGCACTGATCGTGCAAGTAAGCAAGAAAAATAAAACAAGTTTTATTGCATTTTTATTGAACAAAAAAGAGAAAGGGTAACTTGGATACCATTAGAATTGGAAATTATTTAAATAATTCAGTATTTAGCGGGTCCTACCCTAATGACTTTCAATAACTTCCTGGGGAATAGCTGCCCATTCTTGCTGTACTTCTATCTCTTTCAATTTCAATTTCATTCGACTTCAGACGTGCTCCATCGGATTCATATCCGGAGAAAAAGGTGGCCAATCCATTCGCTCAATACCGTGATCTCTCAAAATCTCGTTGACGATGTTAGCCTCATGCAGTCGTGCATTGTCATCAATGAGAATAAAGTTATCACTCATATTTTTGACTCATGGGAACACGATATATCTCACACACAAATCTCTAGGCCTAATCTCACCATTCATATTCTTTCCTCTCAGAATCACCAATTTACTCCTCCCATTCATCAATAAACCACACCACACACTCACTCGTTTATCTCCGAAAGCCACCTTTGCCTTCTAAAAACCTTTCATTCCTCCATCTCCATACCAACATACGCCAATCCTTGTTGAACCTACTCTCATACGTAAACATACACTTATTCCAGTATGCTATTCCCCAGTTTGGATATCCTTTTACCCACAATCGCCTTGCTAATCGATTAGTATGGGGCAGACTGCTCGTCCCTTTGTGTGTAATCCAAGATCATGGATCCGGCATCGGATTGTCTGACTAGAAACCTGAATTCCAGTAGCATCGATCAATTCACGACGAATTTTGGAAGCGGTTCCGCAATGCCAATCTTCTTGACCGGAAGTTGTTCTTCTTCTTGTTTCCCTTCTTGGTCTGATAGGTCGGTACTAAATATCCCCAGCGTTAGCTCGGAGGTGGGCCCTTTGGATGAATCTAACTGTTATTCCAAGCAGACTGAAAATTTGAAAATTTGGAGGTTAGATAATCCTTGTTCCGCATTCGTGGAATCAGTTCCAGCTGGTCGGGCGTTCGATACTGCATCGATATTAGCAAGTATTTTTCACACGAATTAAAATTGATGTCTTGTCAGTCACTTATTTTTATTCTTGTTACCTTGGTTACGGGCCATGCATTTCAGGCGAAGAAAGGGCTATTGGGAGCAAGAAATATCTGGACGAATCCAGAATGAATGATTCTTCCGAAAACAAGTTGATTTTCATTTAATTCTCCTCCCAACCGGGACTTGGCAAGTGTTTCAGATTTAGGCCACCTTTGAGGAAACCCTTGATCTCTAATCTTTACTTAGAATCAATTCTGATCTTCATATCTCTTCATCCAAAGTTTCAGCTTCAACATAAGACTGTGATTTTGAAATTCGGTTGACGAGGAAAAAGTTATAACTGCATAATCAAAAAGTAAATTATTTGAGATCACCCTGTAAATAAAAGAGATAAGAAGACAATTCGGATATTTTGAAGTGATGAGATCATTTTCATGTCTCTGCTGTCAAAATTGAAAAAAAAATGTTTTTCTTCGGTCCAGTTGAACTATTTGTTTGGTGATAGAAAAATTAATTGATTGTAACGGGTATCATAATTTATTGACAAGTTTCAAATTCAATTTTCATAACAACCAATATCATGTTTCTAGATACTTCATAAAAGATATTCATTGAACTACAGTTTGTTGAACAATATATAATAATACCTCCGGCCGTTAAAATCAACAAATCATTTTAACACCATTCGGTTTCCCAACTTATAATAATAATTATTATAGTTTCTTTCTTCTCTGACACTCCTAACAGGACGTGCGGGAAATGCTTGACTGGTATCATCACTATTGGACATGTTAACCCTACTTTCTGACTGTGAGGAAGAACAAGGCAAATCAATTTTATCAAAATCAGTTTCAACTGGCTGTTGCTTTTCCTCGTCGCCAAATTATGTGGTGTCCAGTTGAATTATTTGTTTGGAGATAGACAAATAAATTGATTCCAACCAGTATAACGACACTACACTACAGTCTGTTGAACAATATATAACAACTTCAATTTGGATTCTTTTAAAAAATCCGAAATTTTGCAGTTTCTGATAACACCCTGTAGCGGTTTCGTGTGGAGAATCTTCTGTTTTGTAGAGATACAAGATTGAAGCTGAAGGGCTGGGCTAGCGCATAGTGTGAACAGAATTAAAATTGTTCAAATTAGAAAAAAGTTATTCAGATTTTAACAGGGGCAAAATTTTGGGTGCGACGAAATCAGTGTTAAGTAGTTCAGTTTGTCTAGTTGGTTGGAAATATCTACCTTTTCATGTACAGAGCTATCCAAATTCGAGTCCATGATTGGGATCTCGGTGACGGAAAAAGATGGAAGGATGGTTAAATGGGGGCAAATTTGCATATTTCATAGGTCAATTACGTGACATAAGAAAATCTGATCTAGCTTCTTTGGTTTTACAGTTATACAGAAAATTTCGAAATTTTTTTTTTGCCCATATCCTTATGATGCCCTATGATTTTTTGAAACTGGTGGCACTTTGCATTGGCAACTTTTTGTAAACTATCCAAACATGCAATTAAAATTATATACAAAGTATCGTACCAGCTGGGCCACCCTAAACTTTTCATTTTCCAATATTTATTTTTATAACATTTACTCAAATGCCAAGAGTCTTGTTTCATGTTGCCGTAGTATTTTCATCTACACTACAGAGTGTTTTTAGAGTAGTGAACTATCAACATTATTTAATTCCATAACAGCTATAATTAAAAAATATCAGAGAATAAAAAAATTAATCAATGACAAGTTGACATTTTACAATTACAGCTGCTATGGAATGAAAAAATTATAATTTTAGTGCTAATAGTTCACTACTTCCAAAACACTCAGATGAAAATACTACGTCAATATGAAATATGACTCTTGACATTTAAAAAAATGCAATAAAAAATGAAGCTCCGTATTTGAAAATAAAAAGTTGAGGTGGCCCGGGTTGTACGATACTTCGTATATAATTTTTATTTGCATATTTGGATAATCTGCAAAGATATAGGCAACAGAAGAATTTTGAAATTTTCGATTTTGTTTGTATACCTCCAGAACCAAAGCAGCTAAATCAGATTTTCATGTTTCACGTATTTGACCTCTCAAATACGCAACTTTGCCACCATTTAACCACCCTTCTATCTTTTACCGTTACCGAGATCCCAATGCATAGACTTGAATTTGAATAGTCCTGTATATTTGGTTTTGTATACTCGAAATATGCATTGGTGGGCATACAAAAGACTGATTCAAATGATTTTCGATTCTTCATGAAGTTATTACATACTGTTTTTTTTCTGCATATTATTTTCATGATGGACTTTTGTGTGACATGTAGCGGACGTGAATTGTTAACAACAGTCTCTCCCATATTATATTACAGTATCTTGGAATAGCTTCCACTTAGTTTTTTGCGTGATTCGTGTTTAAAATTTGTATAACAATGCTCTCAGTCGTTTATTCGCATTACAGATATGATCTTTCCAGCAAATTTTCTGGTCCAGAGTTACTCCTAAATATTTCTTGAATAACACTAGATCTATTCCAGGGCAGATATATGCTTTGATATCAGTGCAGTTCGATTTGTGTAGGCTTATGAAGAAGTATGTGGGGGGCTGAGTATCTAGATGTAAGAGGTATGAATTTAGTTGTGACATTGAGGGTGAGAAGGATATAGTCCAGTCAAATTTGTAATTTCCTGAAAATCTGCTTCAGCGGTGGGCTTCATTTCGTCCCAGGTTGTGCCTATGAGGATCAAGACTGTATCATCAGCATTTTACGATGCACGCCAAATCTCTTATTAGAACTACATTATTCATATAAACCAAAAAAAAGTGGTCCCACGATTACCCCTTGGGGTACTTCCATTTTAACTGTCAATTCTGAACCCACTTCTTTTCCAGTCTACACTTTTTGCGGTCTATTCTCTAAATAATTTTGCATCAGATCCAATGCTGTACCTCGAATTTGGTAGCTGTGGTGTTTTCTGGACTGGATTGTTTAATGAAACCGTACTGTCTGGCTGTTATAATACTGACTTGTGTGACTAGCGTTGTGTACGTGAAAATCAATTATCATTATCCACTGCAGTGTCACTTCATGAATACTTTCCTATCTCATAATATGATGTATATTGCCGCCGATAATAGCCGAAACACCTGCTCGTCATCCCAATGGCCCCCATTCAAATTCCCACTCGAGGAAATTCCATCACGCTGAGTGATTGATTGATAATTCAAAGATCCATCTCTCGTCTGAAACGGGAAAGGAGCTAAGAGGTGTGCAGGTGGCTGAGAACTCTCCCGACGCCGCCGATAACGACAAGAAAACATTGTGATTCGGTCACAGCTGTGCGCGGACGGGAAAGAGGTACCAGAGTGCACAAACACACACACTTATTTTGCCATTTGAAACACCGGCGAACATTATCTGCGAGGCTATTAATCCCGCTCCTTTGTTGCGAATGTTTTTTGGTGGGCGTCGTCATGGAAACGACTTCCGGTTGCTTGGTAACGGCGAACTTCCCCCACCGCCGCGTCCACGGTACGAAAAGGAGACGCGAGACGGCGTTTGTTTTGTACAATTGCATGAATGATGAATATGTATTACTCCTGGAAAAAGATGATGTTCTTTGTTAGAATAAAACGACCATGACCTAGAACGAGCTCTATAAGAGAGCCGCCGCGGGCTCTTTCTTCTTCTGTCTCATCGAAGCTCTGAGGGACCCGGCTAATTTGGAAAATTGAATAAAGAGGGATTTTCAAACGAATTAAATGACAGACGCAACGGATTTGGCTATCAAACAAACCGACAACTTGGCTGGGGAAAAATTATGGAATATTTATTTTTCCCGGATGCTGCGTTTTCTTTCCCGTTGAAGCGGAATAATCAGGGTCACTCGTGTCTTCGAATGTATCGCTGATTAGATATGGGTCACCGAACATTACTTTCAGGAATATACAAAGAAGCTGCTAAAGAGTCATCCAAAACGGGTCTGTATATATTAGCAGAAAAGCAAATAAATACAGAAACGTAAATGAACAGAATCGGATTATGCTATAACAGTACTTTGGTGAAAATAAAATTGTCAACTGTAAATAACGATTGGATCAGAAATTATACGTCTATGGCAACAACATGCAGACTGCATTCTGTAATAACAGAAAAATGTACATTCATAAGAGTACAAACCAGTAATGCAAAGTATTTCTGAATTATCAAGAAGGTATCCCATTCAAATGTTTTTCAACAGAAAAGGAATTCAACAGAAGTGTATTTGCGCAGATTCAGAAATGATCAAATCCGGATTTCATCAGACCAGATTCTGTAGACGGGGAATCCATGATTGTACACTCCAATATCATACGCTGCCAGACAAAATGGTAGGCAACACATGAAATGAACCTTATGCGTGGCACTGTTGCCAGGCTGTACAATAACAACTACTAATGCTTTGAAGAGACTGTCCATGATTTTGTTATTCTGTTACGTCAATAATGTGAATTCAACAGTTACTTTTGAGTAAGCAAAATTTGATAATAATAGTAATAAAAAGGAAAAATGTATTGCCCTTCTAAATATTTTCCATCTTTCGGAAAGGATGCAAAAGAATACACCAATAAAGAAACAATCAAATTATTGTCGACAATTGAAATGAAAAATGTTACCTATAACTGAAAACACTTTCAATTAATTGCAAAAATCGCCTAAGATAGGGTCTCATAAAATTTTTCAATTGGGGAAATGCTTCATCTTCTACATAAAAGTGAGTTATTTCTCTATTGGTTGATCTTGTGAAAATCCAAGTGTATCCTGTGTGCTAGTTATTGTTTTTCCATATGTGATAATTGAATTATTCCCCCATCACTCTGCCTTCCTGTGTCTCCAATATCCAATGTCGACTGAAGTATATTTTTAATTATAGTTACAAGCCATGAATGAGTACTAGACTTACTCACTTACTTCCTGGTGAGGTGTGACAAAGTCTCGTCTACTTCCAAGCACCACTCTGTAGGAGTGGATTATCTATTATCCCAATGGGAGGATTTCCTTTTTGAGTGAGTTTTAATGATAGAATATATTTATCTATCGAATAGGTCTACCTGGAGGTGAAAATACGGTAGATGAAGGATATCTGTACACTGAGAGAAATGTATGGTGGTTATTACCAGAAATACTGGTACTATATGTGACAGCAATACAATATGGTGAAGTCTGAAAAATTATATTTTAACTATTTATTGTAATGACTACTATACTAGTATTCTTATCACCATTGAAATATTTGTATTATAGTCCTAACAATCAATCATATTATGAATTTTACAATACTCGCACAGTTAGTTGATCGGAATGTGATTTTATCAATGAATATATCTTGTTTTTGAATATGAAGATAATTGATTGTTACCTTGAGATACTTTTTTGTAATAATAAAACTATATTATGATAACATCTATTATCCATTACACATAAATTGTGGAATGAGTGTAATAAAATAAGGTAATTCTATATAGTGCAACATGCTGATATATAACTGTGTGTCTAAGCACTTATAATATAGTATCCTAAGATCAACAATAATATCATTACTATACAAATATTTTACTGTTCACAGTTCAAATTGTTGGCAATCATAATTTCAAGTAGTAAACCACAAAATATTTTTTTTAATATACTAGTACCTATATTCTCCAGATTTCTCTCAGTGTAAGAAAGAGTTATCTAGGACCTTATCTGTATGTGAAAAGACCGGCCCCTAGGGGTGAAAAGTTCCTGTCAATGTATATCCTGAAATGCATCAATTCTGAGATACAGGGTATCGAAAGTCCGAAAAAAAAATTGACTTTTTTTCAGAACTACTGAAGGGAAAAAAATTTTACTTGGTTCACTAATCTAGGTTCATAAGTGAAACCATTTGAAATTAAAGTTTCAATTTCCGTAAAACAGTGGCGTAGTTACGGTGGTATATTGCCATATTTTCTTTCATATGTTCTTGAGACCAGTGAATTGACAAATGAGTTTTTGAAATTAGTTAGGCTTATCAATACTCAACTCGACAGTTATTATTTCATGTGCCTGAATTTGAAGGTTTCTGAGATATTAACAAAAAACTGTAATCGGGTGAAGATATCATTTCCCGTATGCCATAATCGCAGAATGCTAATTTTTTATGACATATGGGAATATCTCCATCCTCTTTTTGAGAGCTAAGGAAAACGTTTCTTTTAACAAGTGTTGCCATGGAAACTTGTAAATTATACCTACCAAGTACAATGAAGAAATGCAGGGTTTCTTTTTCATTCCAAATTTCGTGTATGTTTGACGCCTTGACCAGTGGTGTAATTAAAGCCTCCAGGAAACTACTTTGAAATGCTCTACTTTGAAAATAGTTATCAATAACCAGCAGAAATTTTTTCAGGAAACATACCACCGTATCTACGCCACTGTTTCGTGAAAATTAAAGACAGTCACATCAAATTATAACACTGATAGAGTAGTGTACCAAATTTCAATTATTTTCCTTCAGGATTTTTGAAAAAGAAAAAATAAGACTAATTTTTTTTCGGACTTGTGATACTCTGTATCTCAGAGAGGATGCACTTTACGATATACATTGGAAGAAACTTTTCACCTCGAAACGAGGTAAGGAAGCTGTGTAGTTTGTCGGTCTTGTTCTGACTCAACCTGTATATCATGCACTGCAGCTTACATTCTTGGAAACATTCTACCAGCACTAAAAATTTGCAGCCACGAAATATATTTAAACATCATTTGTCAGATTTCGTACAAAAGACAAATAGTTCTTGTACATGAAAACTTTTATGCGACTTAGTAACCATTCGTTACGTCGCATACAACTCAATTCAAACTCAGTTTACACATTTAGACAACTTTTATTTTCCTAAATAGCCCTATATGTAGGGATTCGTTGCCTTACGCAACAAACATAATATATAAGCTGTACTCATCAATAAACTGTATGTACCTACTCAGTGAATTTCAATTTTTAACCATCGAACAAATGGATAACACAAAAAACATTTCAGTATATATCAAAAATCCTTTTAATATTCAATGGAACAACATCCCAACATTTTGCGGTGAATATATAGCTCACGTAAATAATCCATTAGAATCCTGGTTGCTTTTTCCAAAAGTGATTTGTATTTTGAATTTGAATAAAAGTGGAGAGTCAGCGCCATTTCAAATGTGAGATATCCAAAATCGTTTTATGAGTATTGCCGTATAAATCTCGTATAATGTTATGCAGAAAACAGAAACGTGTTGCTAGAAATACAGTTTCAATAAGATACTCGAAACTGAATTACCCATACTGCAAATATACCTACAAAATAAATTAGTAGCAGAATCAAATACAGTGTGGTCCAACGAAAACTTAACACCTCGATTTTCCGGCTTTAAAATGAAAATGTGGAAAATCGCTCGGACCCGTCAATTTCTAATACGAGGGGGAACAACTTTTCCGCTGATTTCATCCCCGTAACTTCAACCCCCTAACGGGGGTGAGCACAACCCCATGATTTTGAATAGGGATGCGGGGTGTTGCGATACCTCATTTTGAAGATCTCATCGTGTACTATCTGACCGTAAAATTTCGCTCCAAAATATCCATCGATAACGAAAGGACAGGTAAAGTAGTGGAAGAGTACGTACTTTTGTGATTACTTTATTAAATGCTCGAAATGGGCACCATCCACTTCCATGCAGTAATATAAGTTTTGCTGAAAACGTTCACGTACATTACTCAAGATTTCTGGTGTAATTTGACGGCGTTCATTAATGATCCGAGTTCGCAAATCATCCAGTGACTCAGGCTGGGTAGCGTAATTCTTGGATTTCAGGTGACCCCATAGAAAAAAGTCCTGTGGAGCCAGATCAGGTGATATGGGTGCCCACTCAATATGTCCCCTTCTTCCAATCCAGGCGTGAGGAAAATTGTCATCTAAGAACTGACGCACCGGTTGAACAAAGTGAGGTGGTGCGCCATCTTGTTGGAAAATGATCGTTTGATGGTCTTCTGCATTCTCCAATACTTGCACGAGGGCTGGATAAATGGCGTTCTCCAATAGATCGAGATAAATTTGGCCTGTGAGATTACCGGGTATAAAAAAGGGCCGATTATGTGATTTCCATATATACCCGCCCAAACATTTAATTTTTGGGGGCGCTGTGTATACACCTCACGAAATAATCTTGGATTTTCATCTGACCAATACGGACAGTTATGCCGGTTTATAATGCCGTTAAGGTAAAATGAACACTCGTCCGAAAAACAGATATCGAACATGTAGTTTTGATTGCCGTTAATTATTTCACTGATCACTTCACAGAACTGGAGTCGGCGATCGGGATCATCCTCATTCAGTTCCTGAACCAATCGTATCTTATAAGGATGGAATTTATGTTGTTTCAGGATTCTCATGATTGTTGTGCGTGAAACACCAGATACATCGGACAATTTCCTAGTACTAACGGTCGGATCCATTGCTATATGACCTAAGACAGCCACGTCCCTCGCTTCGTCTCTTTCATGCACCCTCTTTTTGTTTCCAACTGAACCAGTAGCGTCAAATTTGGCAACCAGTTGCACAACGTAAGCAGCGGATACATTTTTTCCAGGATGTCGTTCGTTAAATAAAGCCGCTGTTGTGCGCGCAGAGTCGTTATTTTGGAAAAATAATTTTATCATTTCCACCCTTTCTTCTACGGAATACACCATTTTAATTCCACTACCAATTTACAATCGCTTTGACACACTTGTACCGTTCTTAAACATTCACGATAGACTAAGGTACAAAAACAAGGTCCGTCTACTTTTTTGGACAAAAAATTAACGACTCAATACCTTCGAAATGCATCGGATACGAATACTATTCTCGAGATAAATTCCATATTGCCTCTTTCACTATTTTCGCTGTTATTTCATTATCGATGGATATTTTGAAGTGAAATTTTACGGTCAGATAGTACACGATGAGATCTTCAAAATGAGGTATCGCAACACCCCGCATCCCTATTCAAAATCAAGGGGTTGTGCTCACCCCCGTTAGGGGGTTGAAGTTACGGGGATGAAAACAGCGGAAAAGTTGTTCCCCCCCGTATTAGAAATTGACGGGTCCGAGCGATTTTCCACATTTTCATTTTAAAGCCGGAAAATCGAGGTGTTAAGTTTTCGTTGGACCACACTGTATAACAAAATCCAATTAAAAATATCAAATGAGATGAATCGTGTGAGATAGTGTGACCCCGGGTGTTGGTTCTTTGATATAATTCTGGGAACAAGTACAATATCAGCATCACTCTCCAGACTTTACATGAGTTCGATATACAGAACTAGGAGGAGTTGATTACTCGGTAAACTGGTGATCGAACACTGATAACTTTCTGCCAACATGGTTTCAGAAAATTAAGTCTGTTGAGTCGGCAAATTATCGTCTGTTTGAATATGTGTACCAAGGAATAGAAAGGGAAACTATGTAAAGTCACTTTTATTTGATCTTTCTAAGGCTTCTGACAGCCTTAATATTAGTATTATCATAGAAAAATTATCACCACCTGGGATAAGAGGTATATTTTTAGATTGGATAACATCTCATCTTCCACACCGTGGCATGATTGTTAGGATTGGAAATCATTTGTCAGACTTAAGCTTCATGTATACTTAAGTCAGCTGAATGAAAGTTTTGATATATTTGTTTTGACGGCAACTTTCAGGATCACTGACGTAAATATAGTTGCAATGACTGGTTATGACATCCTTTATAGTGAATCAATTTTCAATAGAAACGATGGAGTAGTTCATAAAAAATAATATTCAGTATCAGCAATGTAATATCAGTCTTGGAGATATGAATGCTCTTGAATTAATTATGAACATCAACAAAAAACGAGTAATTCCCACATCAACATATCGTTCCCCAAATTCTTGCCAAAAAACCTTCAATGAACATCTCTCAAATTACCTACAAACATTTCCCATTGCGAAACCCATATAATTACAGGCGACATCAATTTAGATTTGCTCTTCGATAATTATTATACGGAGGAATACAGAAGTAATATGGAGTATTTTGAATTCATATCTTACATGAACGATATTACTAGACCAGATAATATATGGCTTGCCTGGACCATTTTGTCATCAAAACTGATGTTCAAACTCATGACAAAATAAAATCATTCGTTTTTCTTGAGAAAATTAGTGACCATCGCCTTATCTCTCTAATTGTAAACTTAGGTTATGAAAATGTTAAAAAAACACAAACAGTAACAAATAAATATATTAATTACCAAAAATAAAAATCGGACTCGAAAAAAGAAACATGGATAGATATTTATTCTCAAACGGACACAAATGTAATTACTGAAATATTCATTGATAGACTCAAGTTCATTTTAGATAAGAATATATCTGAAATCAAAATAAAAAGTGAAAAGAATGACCGGAAAAACAAGGATCACCAAAGCATTGCTTAAATCAATTAATGAAAAAAATTGCCTCTATAAAGAACTTCTCAATAACCCACAAGACATACAACTCAAACAAATATATAACTATTACAAAATTAAACTGGGTAAAGTGATTGCTAAGGCTAAAAAAGAAAAATTTCAGAATGTATCAACAGAAATCAAAATAAATCGAAAGGCTTGTGGGATATAGTGAATATCGCTTGTAATAGAAGTCGACCTAAGACCGAAATAAAAAAAATACAATGAGAAAATAATGACACCATAGAAAATAAAACTGAAATATCGAATGCCTTCAATGCACACTACAGTGAAATAGGACATAAGTTAGCAAATCAGATCAAGGTTCCACATAATTTCGAGGAAAACTCAACTAACAACCCAAATAACATGTTTCTTTACCCCACAAGTTCGGAAGTCACTAAGATAATCAAAAAGTTGAAACCTAAAAAAAGTCCTGGAGAAGACAATATATCTGCGGAAACACTGAAGCATATAGCAGATATAATATCACACCCACTAACATATATAATCAACAATTATTTTGGAAAGGGTATTTTTCCAGATATCCTGAAAACTTCTGGTGTGGTAAAAGCACTTTTCAAATGCGGTAATAAACTTCAAATCATAAGCTACAGACCTACATCTTTGATTTCGAACGTTACTTATTAAAAAAAGGATCATCAATTTCATGAAAAAGTTTAATATCTTGTCAGAACAACAATACGGGTTCAGAGAGGGAAAAATCTACAGAAGATGCAATATATCAGTTAACATCATACATTTACAAATCGTTTGATAACTAACTCTGAACCATCCTTGTGCATCTTCGTCGACCTTTCCAAGGCATTTGATACGGTTTGGCACAAAATTCTTCTTAAAAAATTGGAATGTATTGGCCTTCGTGGTAATTCATATGAATTAATGAAATCTTACCTATGAAACCGAAAGCAAATTGTGAATATTGAAGGAGTATCGAGTACCCCAAAAAATATTACTTATGGTGTTCCCCAGGGCACTGTCCTGGGCCCTATACTTTTCACAGTATACATTAACAGCTTATTAACACAAGAATCCAGTGGAACTAGTTTCGCAGATGACACGGTAATTCTGTATGGGTCCGAGACTTGGCAAGGGCTGAAATCAAATGCAGAAGATTTCCGAAAGATCATGCATTGGTTTCAGTATAATAAATTAACTTTAAATGTATATAAAACAAAATACTTACCATTTACTTCATACAGAAATAATCTTCCTGATATGGGACCATTGGTAATCAATTCCGAAACATCCATTCCAGAAGCCAGTTCCATCAAGTATTTGGGTTTGATCATTGATCGACATTTCAGATGGAATTTGCAGTTATCCGCTGTAACAAACAAGATACGAGGATTTTCTTCTCGTTTTAAACTTCTCAAAAAATATCTCGAAACTTCGCACCTAAAAACAGTTTATTATGGTCTCATACAGTCTCTACTATATTATGGTATCATAGGATCGGGTGAGCTGAATGATTCTCATTTGAACTGTCTCAGTATCGTTCAAAATAAATTATTAAAAATAATATTAGGTAAAGAACGTACTTACCCAACTGAAAAGTTATCTATGGAAACTGGGGTCATGGATATAAGACAATTATATTGTACAAAAATGTTGCTTGGAATAAAAAATCACCGAATAAAATTGTCACCTATAGACCACCCATATTATACCAGAGGGAAGTATTATATTGCTCAAATTCCAAGAAGAATAAAATCAGTTGGACAAAGACATAGCAGCTATTTGGGACCAAAAATTTGGGAGATGTTCCCTGAAAATATAAAAACCATTCAGATTATTGGAATATACAAACGCGACATGAAAATATGGACCACAAATGTTTACAAATATTAAGTTCAAAGTATATTTAAATAATCCAAGTCTTGATAAAATGTATATAAGTAGGTGTGTATGTATGTATATACGTGTGTTTACATGTATCTATATCTATGTGTATATATGTATGTACTTACTAATGTTGTCTAGTGTTATACAGGGTTATAATAAAGTAATGCACAAAATTCATAAAACGTACATCGATCACTTTTGAAAAAAATGCAAAAACACGTCAAACTGTTCATTTTATTCCGCATCTTTGGACATAAGTTACAAAAATAACACGTCAAAGTTGTCAAAGTTATGACGTCATCAACAAATTTTTTTTAATGGGAAGCTAAGATTTTTATCACATTATGTGATAGAGCTTGTGTTTGTACACAAGGGAAAAATAGTTGCAGTAGGGCTCACATAAGAAAAAAACCGAGAAAATGAATAAAAAACGAAATAAACGTAAGTTTCATAATAACTTTTCAATTAACTAAACAGTCCATTAAACCAAAACTTTTTCTTATAGGAATTGTTCAAACTGTGTCCCGTTTACTAATTGACATAGGCCAAGACGATGGTAGACCGCATTTATAGAGTTTTCGATCATCTGCGGAGTTATACGAGTCATTTCGTGTATAATTCTTTCCATTAAGTCTTCTAAATTGTCTGGCCGGTTAATGTAGACCCGACTTTTCAAATGTCCCCACAGAAAAAAATCAAGGGGGTTAAATCAGGTGACCTAGGCGGCCACTCCATTGGTCCACGTCTTCCAATACACCGTCCTTCAAACTGGTTATCCAAAAACCTTCGAACAGTATGACCATAATGTGGTGGTGCGCCATCTTGTTGGAACCAAATACTGGGATCCAAGTTGTCCTCATTATTTGGATCCGGAAATGCCGCAAGTACGTCCGGAAGCACTGCCATACGAAGATGTTCCAAATATCGTTCAGCTGTTAAATTCCCGCGAAAGTAATAAGGACCAATAAATCTTCCCCGGTCGATTCCTACCCAAACATTAATTTTTTGGGGACGCTGGGTGTGTTTTGTCTGCATCCAGTGGGGATTTTCCCGAGCCCAGTAGCGAGAATTGTGTCGATTTACAGAACCACTTAGACAATCAATCGTCACAATGCCGCATGAAGACTTCACAAAATTCCAAACGTCTGTCCGGATCATCTTCTGAGAGTTCGTGAACAAGATGAACTTTGTATGGATGCAGTTTTTCTTTTTTTAACATCTTTACTACAAACGACTGACTAACATTTTCTTGTAAGGCAATTTCTGTTGTAGTTGTGTGAGGGTGTTCTTCTACTGACAGCAAAATATCTAACTTCACATCGTCGCTTATTCCTGGTCATCCAGATTTTGGAGCATCCCTCACGCTTCCCGTTGCATCAAATTTTGCAACAATTCTGCTTACTGTGCTTCTAGCAATTGGAGGTCTTTCAAAATGTGTTGCGTTAAATAAAGCACATGTTTCTTCATGATTTTGAAGGCGATCGCCGTAAACTACCATCATTAGAATTTCTATCCTTTCTCTTTCGGTTAAACGAGCCATAATAATAAAACTGTGGTGACACTAATTGTACGACTGACACTGAAAAACCGTTGTTTTAATAAAACAATTGAAAAAATTTATAAGAACACATGTTCTTACTAGATAAGTTTAAGTTTGACCTCTTTTTATAATTGGTTTTGTTATTTCGTTTTTTATCCCTTTTCACGTTGTTTTTCTTATGTGAGCCCTACTGCAACTATTTTTTCCTTGTGTAAAAACACAAGCTCTATCACATAATGTAATAAAACTCTTAGCTTCCCATTAAAAAAATTTGTTGATGACGTCATAACTTTGACAACTTTGACGTGTTATTTTTGTAACTTAATTCAAAAGATGCGTAATAAAAAAAACAGTTTGACGTGTTTTTGCATTTTTTTCAAAAGTGATCTTTGTACGTTTTATGAATTTTGTGCATTACTTTATCATAACCCTGTATATTCTTCTAGTGGTCGACTTCTACAAAAATGTCCAGTTATTATTTTTTTTTTAATTTTGGTGTTTTTACACCAAAATTTAAAAAAAATGCTGTTACCATTGATACAATTCATAAAAAGTGTATATTGCTTGCTTTAGTTATTTTTCCGTAGTAAGGTATGAGGCGCCGTTAGTGTCAAAAGTAGTTCTTATATATTTTATTTTTACTCAAATATATTTGTTGATGACCATATATTTATTAGTTGACACCAATATATATTGAAACTGAACAAATGTTTCCATTTTAGCGTTCATTCATTCATAAATATATCGTCAATGCATATTAGCAGTGAAGAGCAATATATTTATTACTTGTTACCAATTCATATACAAAAATGAGCTTTCGATTACCACCACTAGGTGGCGCTCACATCATGTTTTGGAATATAATTTCTTTTGCAAACCTGCTATGTTGATATGCATTGCATTCATACTTTTTGAAGATATGCAATGATGAAAACTCGAACAATCTTTCGATTATTTTCAACATAGCGGACGCGTAGCGAAGAAATGGCATGAATCGGTTTCATGGCGCTATCTAGTGGTGGTACTCAGAAGCTCATTTTAATATATGGATTGGTAACAAGTAATAAATATATTGCTCATCACTGCTAATATGCTTTGACGATATATTTATGAATGAATGAACGCTAAAATGGAAATATTTGTTAGGTTTCAATATATATTGGTGTCAACAAATATATTTGAGTAAAAATAATATATGAGAACAACTACTTTTGACACTAACGGCGCCCCATAGTAAAGTTATATTGTTATTTTATTATATGTCTTAGGTTAGGTTAGGCTATATCACATACAAGCGATACTATTGTATTGCTTCCGTGATGCCACTGTTTATTTACAATTTTTCACTCTAGGCTCCTTGTACCAAATCAGTTAATAAACATTATTATTATTAAACCGTGTATCTCTTGGAGTTTGGAGGTTCTGTTTTGGGACACTATTATTTTTATTGTATGTGAACGACTTACCCCATTACATAAGAAATGGTGAAGTAACTATGTTGCTGACGACAGACACCATGATAACTGTGATAGGAAAAACCCTTGAGGAACTGAAGAAAACGTTAGACAAACATTCGACGATATGGAGGTTTGGTGTCAAAGGAATTCATTAATCCTCAATAAAAATAAAACAGTATGTTTGAACAACTACATGAAAAAAATCATACCAGAGAATTTCATGACAAACTTCAATTTGAATTTACAGCCTCATTTAATAATTCTTGAAACTTGGCTGAACTCAAACATGACCTTTCAGCATCATATAAATCATGTATGTGCAATTTAAACAAAGCTTTTTATGCTATTTTTCAGATGAATGCGTACTTAGATGAATCTGGATTGATGACTATGTATTACGCTTTCGTTTCTGTCGTACAACCTAATGGCTTGGGGCTCTGTGCCTGGCATAAACAGAGTATTTATATCCCCAAAAAAATATTAAGGAACAGTTTCAACCTCAACTATCGCCAAAGTTGTCGATAAACGTTTGAAGAGAAATATATACTCGCCCTTCCATCGATTTATATTTTATGTTACTTTCAACAGAAGACACTTATCGGACTTTGAAATCCAGGGGGAAAACAAGAGCTAAAATTTTAAAATTACCGTAACACAAAACCTCTACGTTCAGAACTTCTCGAAATTACAACTGCATATCTTTATATAATGCTCTATCAGTACATATTAGAGAAGAGCCTTTGTATGGTGTTTTTAAGAGAAAAGTTAAAGATTTTTTCTCAACAAACAGTTTTTACTCTATAAGAGAATATTTGTCCTCTAGTTAAGTTTCTTTAAACTGACGATTTTAACCAGTGAGACTATGTATGTTTCACTTTAAAGTAGTATATATTCCGGGTTACCACGAGGTGAGGTACGCCCACCAATTTTTATAGTTTTAAAGATACAGGTTTCAAATTTGGTCTATATTTTACTCAAATACGCATATTTTGACTCCATTACCGAAAATTCACCACTTCCGGTTTAACCGGGAGTGACCCAAAACTTTTTTCCAAATGACACCCTGTAATTTTTTTTTTATTATAAGGAAGACCACACAATTTGTGATATCACTGTTCTTCAAAATTGAAAATACATTGAAAAATGGCGGAAATACAGTTGATTGTTCAATCGAACAAAGTTGGGCATGAACATCAAACTTAAATCATCACAACTGACGAACGGCGTCAACATTTACGAGAGGAAGGTTCGAGGTAAGATATAGCTGAAAACTGAAAATTGGAATTATGTTCACATTAACTGCAACGTTACTCTCATACAATATGTATGGATCCTTCCTCACAATTGGAAATGAAAAAAGGTGGTATAAACATGACATTTTGCTGTGTACTGATAAGTCAAAAAGATGGGGTGGACGGTATCGGGTTGTTCACAGATGGCGTGCACCCAAAAAAATTATTTTAAAAACCTGGCCAACTGATTGTCTTTGATAACAATTTAGATCTTTTTACCAGATATTTTCTCAAGATAGGGTTTACTTTTCAGAATTTGCAAATAATCCATACAGAAACTTAGTTTTATTGTGGTTTTATAGCACTTCTCGAGTCCATGCCATGGTTCTGCAATAAAACGAAACTTGAGGTTTCATCAAGGTTAGTGCTGTTTGATAGGATACGAATGCTGGTGGCTGCAAACAAGTCACTAGTGAGGCGAGCGAGAAGCATCAAGTTATAGATACCATGCCGGCCGCTCATCGGGTAAGAACCTTCTGGAAGAATATCTATGAGTATCCGCAACCACTTAACGTAGATACTCCATCCCTAGCGCAGTTCAAAGTTTTTTGCAATGAAATCCGATCACCTTTCCGCAGGTGCGTACCACTTGACTTTTTGAGAAATTTTTGCGTCCACCAGACCTAAATATTTCAATAAACGAATAATATTTACTCCTCTAAAAGTATTCAGAGGCTTTTTGAATTAAATTCCTGAGAAAACTTCATATTTGATATATTTGTTTATTTATAACATGCTCATAATAGAGGGGAAAAGATTAAAATGATATCAATTTACAGTTTCATTTACCAAAGGTCTGAAAACATACAAATTAAAAATCAATACAAACTCAGCAAAAAATCAATCATCATTCAAATACACTTTTATAGTCTGTGATTAAAGTATCAACATTAGGAGTAATTAAACTCATCTTCACTCTTAAGTCCTCTTTAACACTCATTCTGCTTCTATTTAAATTTTTTATGTGCAAGAGTTCAGAAAATCCTCTCTCACACAAGTAAATCGTAACAAATGGCATCAAAAATACCACAGCTTGTCTGAATATCAAAGGGTACCAGAAGTTGAGTAAATATTTCTCTTTGAAATAATATTTCATGGAACTATCTTTTGTAAGATCGATGAAACTATATTTTAGTTTCCGAAAGAGGATTTCTGATCCAGAACACTTTTGAATAATCATCAGAGAAATACTTCTTAGAGCTTCTTTGATGGCCTTTCAAGTGAACAATGATATCTGCAACCAACCACATCTGGCATTGGAGATTTTATATTTTCTTCAAAAAATTATGATAGGGTGGAAAATGCAGATAAATTCTCCTTTTGTATTTGTGAACAAAACAGGACCAACTTTATCTCTAAGGAGTTTATTGTGTTTGGACCCAGAAGTCCCAAGTACAGTGTGTTGAGTTTGTCAAAGATGTCGGCTAGATAAGCCAAGCTTGACAACCATTCTTCATCAGCAAACAATTTTTTCCTCTCATTTTTTTTTTCACTTAAAAACATAAAAACTTCTGATTTCAGTTCAAAGAGGTGGTACAAAATTTTCTCCCGAAATAACCACCTCACTTCTATATGCAGGAGTGGAGTCTTGAACTGCCATCCATTTCTTCACCCATATCAAGGAGAATAATCTTATTTTTTGAATCCTAGCCTTCATGAAGTTAATAACTTCCTCATCTTCAGATAGAACGGGGTTAAGATAAATAACACAATGAGTACTTTTGCATTCAGGAGCAAGCTCTGTCAATTTTCCTGACATTGCTTTCGCCCCATGTGTACACTAGTCAATAAACTTGGACCAGGGAATGCCTACTTTGAGCACATATTCATCAATTACTTCAAAAATGAGTTGTGCTGTGGTATTTGATTCAAGTGGTTTGCAGAACAAACACTTTTTTATCACCTCTTCATTATAATCAAATCATACGAAAACAAGTAGCTGCGCCATGTTTGTAACATTGGTGATTTCGTCAACTTAAAGTGCAAATTGAGAGCATTCTTGGAGATAAAGTCAGTTGTCCTTCAATATTATTAGACATATCAACAATTCATCTCTTTACTCTGTTATTAAACAGTGGTATTTTTTTAATTTCTTTGGCTTTCTCTTAACACGGATTGGACAATATCCACAGCGGCTGGCAGTTAAAGCGTCTCACCGATTGTGTGAGGCTTTCCATCTTTTGCAATTCTTAAACTAGCAAGGTATGATGCCTTTATCGAATTAGTATTAGTATTGAAAAATTTCGTGAAACATTGGGTTTATTTCTTATAAAAAAATATTTCCTTTTAACAATTTAATGAGCTTACCAATCAAATCAGGGTGCTTAGTATTTTGGTGTCGCATCAGTAAAGATAATAATAATAATAATAAAACAATCTTCATTCAGCGAAATATACATTTTCCAGTTCAGTATGTCATTCAAGATTTGCTGAAAAGGCGAAGTTCATCTGTTGCTACGAAAGCACGAGATGGTCTACCACTTGACCTGCGTACATAGGTACCAAAATATAAAATAACAGAATATAAAGAAAGTATATAAAGATAACAAATAAAAATAAAGTGAATTTTCTCACCCAACAAGAGTTTTAAAGAAAAAGTATAAAGTGTTGAATACAAAATTACCATTTATAAACAATTGAACTATCAAAATGTATGATATTGAGTATAATAATAAAGCGAACGACAGAGTTCTAGATAAGGGAGGATTTCAGGAGTTCTATGTAATTCTTTCGAAATATATTGATGTTTTTATTTTTCAAATCATTCGGAATGGCATTGTAAATAGCGGATATAGTATAGGAAAAACTGCGTTCATATAAAGATGTTCTGTGAATTGGAGGTGTTTTAGTACCTTTCGATCTGATATTCAGGTTATGTACATCAGTTCGAAATATGATTTTTCTGTGAAGGTATGACGGGGTTTTTGTTTGAATTATTTTATTGTAAAGAGTGGCGCAATGTAGTTTTCTACGAGATTTCATATTCAACCACCCAGCTTCTTGGAGTTTATGGCTGATTGGTTGACGTCTGCGAACACCATAAATAAAACGGAGGCAATAATTCTGAATTTTTTGGACTCTTTGTGCATTTGCAGCAGTGATACAGGGACCAAAAACAGTATCACAATGCGTGAATGTGGACAAAACTAAGGAATCACACAGCATTTTCTTTTAAATTCACATTTAGCGATGCACGAGAGCTATACAATATTTTCAATTTCCAAATACTCTTCCGAATACATTCTGAAATATGTTTGTCAAATCGTAACGAATGATCCATCCAAAGGCCTAAGTTTCGAACAACTTCGCAGAACTGAACAGGAATATCATTTATCTTAATGGATATTATTTGCGAATAAAGCGATTTATCAGTGGGTTTACCGAATACGATGGCATTACATTTCTTGGGATTCAAAGAAAGATCTTTAGATATTTTGTAAATTCTGTCAAGTTCATCGTTGATTTTCAGACAGCTATGTACAATATCAGAAGAAGGGAAGGAATACATTACCTGGGTGTCAACAGCGTACATTTGTATATAGCAATTGGAAACACAGTTTCTGAAAAATCCAATGTAAATAGTGTATAGTATAGGTCCCAAAATGGATCCCTGCGGCACGCCACATATCAGATCTTTAATGTTCGAAAGTCTGTTATTTAGAAAAACTCTTTATTTCCTACCATCTAAATAGTTATCAAAAAAAGCAACGGATTTATCAGAGAGTCCAATAAATCGCAAAATGTGTTTGAGAGCAGTATGATTTAGAGTATCGAGGGCTTTCGAAAAATCCAGAAGAACCAAAACGGTAATCATGCCGGAATCAGTTGCTCGAAATATACGATCGGTAACATTCAGGAGTGCCGTTGCGCAACTGTGTCTCTTTCTGAATCCAGATTGGGTAGGCGGAAGTATATCATTATTATTCAGATACTCCACTAATTGAGTTTTTATACCACTTTCTAGTATTTTCGAAATGACGGGTAGAATACTAATTGGCCATAAATCCTTGAAGTCAAGGACCACATCGGACTTGGATAGAGGTATTACATGAGCTAATTTCCATTGACTGGGGTAAACTGAGTGCTCGATACAGAAGTTTACAATTAGCATAATATATTCGATGATAAACGGACAACACAATATAATAAAATCTATATTCAGTCCATCACACACTACAGCTCGTGTTTTTATTTTTGATAAACTATTGTAAATATCATTATAGTTAATTTTCTCAAAGTCTAAACAATTCGTGAGATCATCTCGACGTCCTTCGTAGTACTCTGCAAAATTTAAATTCTGAGAGGCGCTTGGAATCGAACTTAGGAAGAAGTCATTGATGTCATCAACTCCTGACAGATGGTCAGGAATTTCAGGAGCCTTTTTTTACTAAAAATATTTAGTTTTTTCAGAGTACTCCAGGGATTATTATTATTTTTGGTAATATTGAAATTCAAATATGCTTTTTTTTCCCTTTCTATCGATTTGTTTGTGAAATTACGTTTATATTCTTTGAAGTCCTGATTGTTTTTGGTTCTCCTGAATTTTCTCAATTTCCTATCCCTTTCCCTAAGTAAGATCTTTATATTTCCAGTAATCCATGGTTTAGATTTCTTTTTTCTCATAATAGATGTTTGAAGAGGTGCATGCAAATTGAGCAAGTCATTGAGATTTTGATTGAGAAATGCTGTTTTTTCATCGATGGTACCAAGATCGTGAATATTGTGCCATGGTATTGATCGAAGATCAGAATAGAGCTGATTTTCATCGATACTTTTGAAGTCTCTATATTTGAATGATTTAATGGTATCGTTTTCATGGTTTATATTCAAAGTTGCATAAACCAGTTCATGATCAGATATATGAGGAACATGTAGAGATCCGCAATTTACAGCTTGCAAATTTTCTGAAATAATGATAAGATCCAAGAGTGATGAGGTAGTAATTGTTATTCTTGTGGGGGAGTTAATCAGCTGTTTCAAGCCAGTACTTGACAGCAATTCATTAAAGCGAAGAACATGGGAGTCATTGAATTTCAGCAGGTCCATATTAAAGTCGCCCATGCAGATAATTTCATCAAATTGGGGTAAAACTGATATTAAAGTATTTTCAAATTCATTCAAAAAAACATTAGAGTTAACTCGGGGTGATTTATAAATATAACCTGAGGCAATGGTGATATTTTTGAGTTTTACACTCACCCACAAATCTTCAATATTTTCATTTTTGGGCAATTCAGAGTATTCAAGTGTGCTTTTGAGATAGATCGCCAAGCCTCCTCCTCTAGTATCCACTCCTCTGTCACGTCGCACGATATTATAGCCAGGTATACAAATATCATTACTCCTACAATTAGTGTTCAACCAGGTTTAACTTAAAGTAATGACATCATACTCGTTAGAAGTGACATTGATCAGATCAGGCAAGTGAGCTAATAGAGACCTTATATTTAAATGGCATATATTTAATTTCATTTTCCCAATTCAACAAGTGATAATTCAATGAAAAAGAAACCAACAATAAACAGAAACAATGCAAAATATCACAAGTAAATACAATAGTTATAATTAATTTAATGGTTTTACTTCTTTGTTCTGCTTGACGAGCGAGTACTGGAGCCACTCTGTTGGGAACTACCTGAGAGTGGAAGTTCTTCTTCTGCAGAAGTATGCTGAACTGCTTCTCGTTTCAATGGATTCACCTTGAGATCAGAGATATAAAATGATTCCCCTTCAAAGAAAAGGATATTTTTTTTTATTTTCGCCCCGGGATCCTGAATTCGTGCTAATTTGAGCTGTTCACCAAGAAATTTCTTGTCTTTATAGTCGTCAGCTATATAATCATGCGAAACAAACAGCCCCGAATTTTTCAGCTTGCTCGTGTTCTTTAGAATATTATTTTTCAAACTGAAATTCTTCAGCTCCACAACGACAGGACGTGGATGCCCTTCAGAAGCCTTTTCTATTCTATATATATCTCGTATAACCCGTTCTCCACAATAAATTTTCAACGTGTTGTTAATTACACTCAGTACGTTCACAAGTGTCTCCGATTCTTCACCATGCATACCATATACAATTAAATTATATTTCTTTTGCCGTCTCTCTTTATTTTTGATCTGCTTCTGTAAATTTTCGTTTTCTGAGATGGATTTCATGCTTTGATTCGAAAGTGTTTCAAGATACACAACACATCGAGGAATAGGAAAGTCAAATGGTTTCAGTCCCTGGCTTCACTATAAAACCGTACTGTATATAGCTTCCATCATATTTACGATTGGTCGGTGATTTAGGTTTTTCAACACAATACTTTAAAGTAGAGGAGGACGTCAAAAATCGAATAATAGTTCAGTTTTCTTATATAAAATCACAATTAATTATCACAACCATCACAACGAACCATTGCAACAACATATAAACATTGCACAATCACAAACTAATTTATCTTAACGTTTACTTCTTCCGCAGAAACTGACTGCAAATATTCTGTTCGGAATCATCCTTCCCTCTCGTGGTCGCTTCTCTTATATATCCAGTAGCACAGAAGGAGTCGCTTCATCATAATATCTGGTAAAGTCAGAGTCCAAACAGAGCAGGCTATCTTTATGAGGAGCGTGTTTCAGGGAGTTTCCCTCAGCCCTCTTTTCTTCTTCATCTTCCTATTGCCATTGTCCGTTGAACTACGGAAAACCAACTGCGGCACCCCCAGTAACCGGAGGCATAAGATCACCCATCTTTTTCACATGGATGACATCAAACTATATGTCTAGGGAGAAAAAGATCATCATCAGATCTTAAGGGGAGTGCAAGAGTACACGCATGCTATCGGAATGGAGTCCATTTGGGATCGACCAATGTGCCACGGTTCATCTCAAAAGAAGACGATGCGAGGAATACCGAGAAGAACTTCAGCTCGTAGACGAAAGCATCCTACATCATCTGGATGAAGGATAGACGTATACTCACCTAGGTGAGGAACAACGCGACACCCAAGAAGTAAAAACCCTCTCCGCGGCAAGTTTCAGCAGAATCGATTTGCGAAATGTTCTCGAATTATTTTAGTGAGGTTTTTGAAAGTGACCAGACTCCATGCTTGTTTGCAAAGGAGCGAACAAATCATGCCTTCAATCACACCACTATTGCAGATGATGGAAGCTTTGAAAGAACTTGATTTTAAAAAATGGCTGGACGGCCTGCAACCACATTTCATTAAGACATTGAGGAATAGTTTGTTGAAACCCCTACATTTACTCTACAACAAATCATTAGGTTCTGGTGCATGTCCATCACAGTGGAAAACAGCGAAAGTTATACCCATCTTCAAATCAGGTGATCAAACAAACGCTGAGAATTATAGGCCTATATCAATATTAAATAATTTTGAAAAAATATTTGTTCTATCTTTACAAAACAAATACTTTTCATTATCGAAGACGTTATTACTTTACATCAACACGGCTTTCACAAAAAAAGAGGCGTTACTGTCTTGGCACCCTTTGTACAAAACTAATTTGATATTATAGAAAGCGAAACTTGAGAATTTCGGTGTGCACGGCAACCTACGTAAAAGACAGGCATCAGTACGCCGCCGTCAACAATTTCAACTCCAGTAAAACTCCTATCACTTCGGGGGTTCCCCAGGGCTCCCATTTAGGACCAATTCTGTTTAGCGTTTTCGTCAGTGATGTTGAGAACATTATTAGATTTGCTAAAATAGCGATTTACGCTGACGATCTGAAACTCTATATGCCTATCAAAACTCCATTGCATTATGCTGAATATTGTTTTCTCAAGAAGCATCAGTTACCCATCGAATGATATATATTTAAACAACCACCACTCTGTGATGAGGTCTGTGACCTTGGGGTCATCCTGGATGACTCATACTTGGATACAACCGTTAGAAAATCCCTTCGCTTGTTAGAAATACGAAGGAATTTCGTTATCATGAATCTTTTATAACTGTATACAAAACAATAGTGAGGCCGATATTGAAATACTGTACGAGTATTTGAAATCCTTTTTATGGGAAATACGTCGCGAACATTGAACAGGTACGAAAGAAACTGGTGAAAGCTCTCAACTACAGATTTTTTCAATAACATCATCACACATGAATAAAATTTATACTTCTATAAAATGGAATCAATGTTTAATAGAAGGGAGTTCTTTGATATACTGTTTACTTACAAAATATTGAATAATTATATCGACCCACCTGATTGTACTGAATTCCTTCATTTGAATTACAACCCAAGATCTACTCGTAATCGCCTTACTTTCTATCCACCCTCGTATGATACTCACTATTATGGTAATTCACCAATGATCCGATGCAAGAATTGTCACTTGAATTTAGACATATTTCATCTGAATATAATAAGCTTTAAAAAGAAACTGCTGCAATTCTTGCTCGATTTTTTATACTTCCTCTGCTGAAGATAGAAAATTGAATTTTTTCTATATTTTACTTTTTATTCACTTATCCTTCCTGTACCAAACTGTTACATAACTATTGCAAAATCTTTGTTAGTATATCATTTATAGCTATTGATTTCCAGTTATGTTAATTGTTACTCTGTATCATCCTATCAAAGGATGAACCACTAGGGTTCGTCTGTTTGGATGAACAACAATTAAATTAATCAATAAACTCCAAGTGTTCTTGTTATCAGAACTGTAAGGGAACAACAAAGAGGCTGCAACCAATATGCTTGCCGTTCCGATTCTACTCTACTTCTTTGGGGTCATAAAATGGGCTCAAGTGGAGCTGCGACTACTCGATGTGAGAACTTGTAAGATGGTGCATATTCTAAGGAGCTTGCATCCTAAATCTTCCGTTCCACGATTATAGTTCCCCAGACAACGAAGAGGCCGTGGACCTTTCAATTTGGAGTGTCTATATAACAGAATGGTTCGGGATGTCATTCGTTATGTCATAAGGATTTCATATCCTCTTCTCTGCATGGTCTGCAATCATGAAAAAGCTGGAATTGAAGCATTTATTTCTAAAGATCAACTCTGAACGGACGAATCCAAACTCTGTCACCGAGTTGAGACCCGTTCAGCAAAATGCCCACGTCGACGCTGCATGGAATCTTTTTAGGAAAATTGAAGATCTTGGCTCATTCAGAAACCTGAACTTCGAATTGCTCAGGTCAAATGGGCTGGAGTCGGAAACCGATGGTTTCATAATGGCCTGTCAGTATGGGGTCTTCAACACCCTCGTCTGCCGTAGTCACTCGATGGGTATAGAGTTTCCTGACATTAGATGCACAGATATCTGAAGCCATATAAAAGATCATTTGCTCATTCGCATCCTCTCGAAACAGTGCTCTTTGATTCAGTGTGTGGTGAGCTCGGCTTAATTTTGCGGTATCCTGCCCCTCTGTCAAAGTCTAAGCGGCGTCATGAACGGCAAAGTCTATTTGCCGTACTTATATCAGCTTCTTCTGAAAGGACATCATGAATTGCTGTATCCACCTGTGCCAGTTGTTGTGGCTTCGGGGCTTGGTGTGATAAAGCGCCCTGCGGGTTCTGATGCCTTCCGTAAGTGGTATGATGCGGGCCTCCCCTACAGCCAGGTCGACACGTGGCATATCACCCACTTCTGCCACTTCGTTTACCAGCTGAGGAGGGACTCTAACATAGACTCGAACCTGAATCATATTCATAAAATGGTATAGTGAAGATTACATTTTTCTATTCAAATACGCAAAGTGGAAAACATATTCTACCAGAGTCCTTAAGATTGTATTTGCATACCATATATGCAGAATTAGGATATTTTTTAGTAGATAACGATACATATGCCCCAAAGTAGAATTCCGTATCATACGTGAGATTTCACAAGAATCTAATAGACTTGGGTGCTGGAAGACTGAGCTTTTTCGCGACTTCACTGCATAACAACCAGAGGTTACTTTGTTTTCCAATTAACATCGAATCAAATCGAATATATTGCATAGTTTCATAGCAGTAATTGAAATGTAATTGAAACGGCCTTTAAATGTTAATTTATGATCGATGAGCGATATGCGATAGGAATCTGTAGAAATACTGAACTGTTTAGTATTCCAACTGAAGATAAATGGGTTATCAAAATGCCCATCTAGGAGTGGTTGACATTTTGTATGAAGGGGAACATACTTTTTATTTCCACAGTTTTTGATTTTATTTCAACTATGAATAATTTCACGAATTTGAACATAAATAACTTCTTTAATTTCGTAATGATTGATTGCGAAAACTCTTCCCGCTCTACAACACACACCAGAATGTTAACTGTAATGAGGTGATGGAATTCAGAATGCGAAAGGGTCGGAAAGTGGTCGTTGAAGTCTCTACGTTCTCAAAGCGCTCCCAAGAACGATTATGTTTATGCACTCGAGACTGCTTTGAATGCTGGCTCGGAAATCACTCAGGAGTTCTCACATTAGGTTCATTCAATTATTTTCGTCTTGTGCGACTTTTGTTTTTGTTTTGGGGATACGTTAACAACATCTGATCGACTGGTACACCGTAGCCGGTTCTCAGATTTTCTGTTATTGAAACATAATTTTCTGTATTTGTCAATGCGTAGCGTAGCGTAGGTATCAGGTTAGTTTCCCATATGAAGGAAGCGCATCAACTCTCGTTAATAGCTCTCAAATATATTTCAGGCTATACAAGTGGAAAATTGCGATAAAATATGTATGGGGCGCCGCAAGGTTTGGCTCTTGGACCCATGCTTAGCATTATTTATATTATTGATCTATTGCTATTATTAACAATAAAAGAAATCACTAGAAAGCACTTGACAAAATAGCAGTCACCGACTAACTCAATCCGGGTGCCTTGGGTTCTACCAAAAATGTATACCGCCCCAGTGATTGGAAAAGCCAGTCCAAGCACAGACTGCTCCAGATCTCTGATGGAATGGAATCTAAAATATTGTCAATAAATAGCAATTCGTAGATCTATAAACGTTTACTTTATTTGCTGATAATGCAACGCTGATGTGCTCTAATGATGGTATACAACAATGGAAAACATTAGTGCAAGAAAAACGAGCAAAACTCTAGTTTCAAACTAATAAAACTGAAACAAAGATAATTTCTTCAAACAAACCTCTTCATATGAAAATTGAAGCGTCAGGCTACTGAGACCAACAGTTGACCAACTGAGTTGGAATTGTAATATCGAGCAATTAAAGCACAACATCTGTAGTTCTCTTTTTTACTACGTCCGCATTAATACCATAGCAATCCAGATACTTTCTCCATTGCACAATTCAATAGAACGACTCCTTAAAATCCTTGCAAATTGCCGCAGACAAAAAAAAGTTTTCGAAAATTTTGGCAAATGTGTGAGTTTATAGAACAGTGCCATCCCTCATTCATTCGCTCCGAAATAGCAACGCTGTTATGTAGTTATTCTTATAACAGTATTATCATCATAAGGACAGTTTTTTACGACTTGACAATTATACAGTGAAAGCTCAACAAAAAGTCATAAGTTCATTCAATAAATTTGCTGAATACATCAATGAATA
Organism: Chrysolina americana; assembly: GCA_958502065.1. Classification (NCBI taxonomy): domain Eukaryota; kingdom Metazoa; phylum Arthropoda; class Insecta; order Coleoptera; family Chrysomelidae; genus Chrysolina; species Chrysolina americana. The sequence goes on along the minus strand of OY293421.1, from coordinate 38,415,607 downwards.
TTATGGTGGCAGCGTGTTTAAAAGGATTAAATAATCACAACATTCAACCTAGTTGAAGGTGAGTTTATTGGCAAACGAAGATTGAGAAAAGCATACGTTTAAGGCACCCAATGAGTTCATTCCTGCGGACAATCCATCGGAAAACTGGGAAAAATGGAGAAGAAAACATAAAAATTTTGTCTTTGCTGCAGAAATCTCGGAAAAAGATTTTTCTATCATCAAATGTAATGAAACACCTCTTTTGGGTTTGAGAGGAATGGAGATATTTGGATTAATTAATGAATGCAAAAGCAAGGAAGGAATACACACCGTTCATTGTTCAACCTATAAAAATGCGAATGAGATAATTGAAGAATATAAAAATGTTTTCGAGAGCCTTGGTAAATGAAATTATATTCATAGAATTACTTCAACTCCATATGCTTTTCCAGTGATCAATAGTGCTAAAAACAATAATTTGAAGCTTAATAAACATAAAATGCAATTAGCTACTTCAAAGATAACTTTTTTGATATATCAAATTCAACCAAATGAAATCAAGGCAATAAAAGACATCAAACCACCCGAAGATAAAGCAGAACTTCATAGGTTTCTTGGTTTGATAACATATTTGGAAGAATTCATTCCTAAACTATCAGAAAAAATCCATGTTTAAAAAAGGCGAAACTTGTGCGAGCTAAGGATTAACGAGGTCTTACCTTTTAACGTGCGACTCCTAGCTTAGGCAATTATTAAAAAACAATACCCAGTGGAAGTGGGATGCTAATAAACAACGATGTTTTGATAATTTGAAGGATTTTATAATATCCGCTAAAGCTTTAGCATATCTAACAAAAATAAAACAATTATACTGTCAGTAGATTCCAGTCAGTTAGGTTCTGTACTAAGTCAAGATTCTAAACCAATTGCATTTTCCTGTCTCACTTACTTGCTCAATCAAGATACTCTCAAATAGAAATAGAACTTTTAGCAGTTGTGAGTGCTTGCGAAAATTTCAAATATTACAAATGTGACATGGACCTAACTGTAGAAACAGATCATAAACCTCTGTTAAGTTTATTGCAAAAACATTTAGATTCACTCACACCAAGGTTACAAAGACTCGCGCTGAGGCTTCCCAAATTTATTATCAAACCAGTGTATGTACCAGGGAATCATTTATACATTGCTGATACGCTTTCTAGAAGTCCAGGAAATAGATTCATCGATACATGATACTTAGAAGATAATGCTGCACGTATTCATTTAATAATGGTCGCTACTCCCCAAAAACTATTGGAGTTTGATAAAGAGACAAACAGTGACCCTGTTTTTTCGATAGACAAAACATGTCATCGAAGGATGGCCAAAATCGAAAACATCCTGCTCTCTTTTAAGTAAACTTTATTGGGATTTCAAAGGTGAAATAATAGAACAAGATGGTCTCTTTATAGAGGAAATAGATTCATTGTGCCCTCGAATCAGAGAAATTATTCATCCAAGTGAAACATAAAGCCCATCAAGGAATCAATGCTTGAATTCTGAAGGCTAAACGACGGGCTTATTATTGGCCTGGACTCTATCAAGACATAACTATGTAAAACTATGTAAAATTTGTTTAGCCCTTAAATGCATATTGTTGCAATTTTGCAACAATGAATTTCATCCTATCCAAAAATGCTCAATGGCTATTATTCGGAGCCATAGCACAGCGTTGCATATTTACAATGATTCCATTCGAAATATACAGTCTTATATTTCGATCATAGATGGTGCAGTGTTCACGTTTTTGGATTTAATACTTACTCAGTTACCCGTTGACTTTTGGTGGTTGAAGTACAGGTGCAATAGAAAGAACTGAAATTTTTTGAAGAAAAAATCGTGCAAAAATTGTGTTCGCGTACAGTAAGGTATGTAGTTCTAATATCATTTTATGACAAATGTCACATCTAGTAAATTGATAGTGAAAATTGATTATTTATTTATTTATTTATTTATTTATACCCAAACAAACCTATAAGGTTTAATTACATGGATAATACAATTTTTCCATACACTAACAAGGTTATCTAATTCTAAAATAAGTTGATAATATTGGGTTATTTGTGAGGACTGATTTACTTATTACTTACCTAACAATAATTACTAAAATGATAATCCAATGATTTGTCTCAACACTATCCTACGAAATGTACTTTGTGAGCCTGACCAATCCAAATCAATGAGTGAATTAAAGTGGTTTGCTAATCTACACATGGATACAAGAGGAGCTTTCGTGTGTATTGACGGGATGTTGAACATAACAAAAGTGCGTGTTCTCCTTGGTGGTACATTAAATCGTATATGGGATAAAATCTCAGGTGAATTAATTTTGTAATTGATGATTTTAAACAGAAAAACCAACACTGTGAGTTTTCGCCTGTCTTCTATGGATAAGATTTTAAATTCATTTCTGAGGTGAGTGGATCTCACTGTGTTGTAATCTGGATATACGTGGTACTTTTTGTAGTAAATATATCTAAGAAATTTATTTTGAGTCTTCTCCAGCATTGATAATGTAGATTGGTATTCGTTGAACCAAATGTGAATACCATACTCCAATTTTGGCCTTACTAAACTGTAATAAAGAGTTTTGAGGGTTTCTATTTGTGTGAAATTTGAGGCTTGCCTGATTATAAAGCCCAACAGTCGGTTTGCTGAATTTGTTATAGTTTTTATGTGTTCTGCAAAGGACAGAGAATGATTATAGGTAATTCCTAGATCTTTTATCACGTTACATCTCTTTAGAGATTCCTCTTCAATCATATAATCAAAGGTAATCGGTTCTTTCAGTCGGGTCACAGTTAGCGTGAAGCATTTTTTGACATTGAAATATAATTTATTCCTTAAACTCCATTCTGACAGACTATTCAAGTCTTTTTGCAGCAAAACACAATCTCTAACAGTTTGTATAGATTTAAAAATTTTCAGATCGTCTGCGAATAATAAGCATTCAGAGTGTCTCAAAAGTAATGGTATATCATTTATGAATATTAAAAATAGGAGTGGCCCCAAATTTGAACCTTGTGGAACTCCAGAGTTGGCTTCAAACTTTCCAGCTGTATATCCGTTATGCCTTACTATAACAGATCTGTTCTGTAAATAGCTTTTTATCAGTTTGAGTAAATTCTCTGACAACCCATATTTACTTACCTTTCCCAGCAGAACATCGTGGTCAACTGTATCAAATGCCTTACGATACGATACGATAATTGGCATTTGCGATTCATGGTTTCATATGCACGATTGGTAAAAGTTAACAAATTAGTGGTAATTGATTTATTCGCCACGAAACCGTGCTGTTCGGATGCTAACATATTTTCGACATACTGGTAGAGATTTGAGTGAATAATTTGTTCAAATAGCTTGGCTGGAGCACACATAACTGATATTGGTCTATAGTTCTCTATATCCATTTTGTTACCAGTCTTATATATAGGAGTGACTATGGCAGTTTTCCATGTTGATGGAAAAACGTAGAAAAATGGGGTTTCAAATTATTTGTACTTGCTGGTATTTCTGGATTTGCTTATCGTTTTGAAATTTATTCAGGACAAGAAAATTTAGGAAATAGACCGGCTGATGAACCAGACATTGGTGCGTCTGCTAATATTGTTGTTCGGTTGTCTCGGGTCATTCCTAATGTGGAAAACTATAGACTGTATTGTGATAATTATTACACGTCACTAGAACTCATACTTTATCTTGCCAAAAGAGGTATTTTATCTCTTGGAACAGTCAGACGTAACCGAATTCCAGACTGCAAATTACCAGGAGAAAATTACCTGAAAAAAAGAAGATCGTGGCACCTCTGAAATGTGTAACACTTCTTTCAACTTACGCTGGTAAAGATCCTGTAACCAGTGTTCAACGCTATGATAAGAAAGAAAGAGAAAATGTGAACGTGGAATGCCCCTACGTTATACAAGAATACAATCAACATATGGGTGGGGTGGAGCTAATGGAGCTAATAGGACGATACAGGATCAAGTTGAAAAGTCGAAAATGGTACTCACGAATTTTTTATCATTTACTTGATTTAGGTATGGTCAACGCTTGGCTACTATGCAAGCAAGTCTTGACTCTACATGAAAAACAGAAATATTACCGCAGTCAAAATTTCGAAACCTTGTAACAAACTGTTTGTGTAATGTGGCAACGGATGGAATCGATCATTCCGGGCAAAAGTTTCCTATTGTGCAGAGACAGAATAAAACTTATTGAAACGCTTCAAATTAGTAACTTATGCGGAACTTGAAGAACTCATCATATCTATGCCAAATAAGGGGAGCCCTGATGAGATTAGTATGAGTTTTATAAAAAATTGTTTTCATAGTATTGCCGGAACTGCTTCTAAACTTAATAAACACTTCGATTGAATTATGCGAAGTACCAAATGAACTTAAAATATCAACCATCATCCCAGTCTCCAAAGTGTCAAATTCAAATAAAGCTTCTGATCAGCGTCCTATCAAATTAGAAGTAAACATAATTGTGAAACTGCACTTCAATGTGTTCTGAATGCATGGAAAAATGATTTGGAGAAATATTATATAACTGGAGCTGTATTTCTTGATTTACAATGGGCCTTTGAAACTATTGATAGAAATCGATTGATAAAAAAACTGGAGGCTTTGGGTATTGTTGAGGATGCATTAGAGTGGATGATTGACTACCTTGGAAATAGGAAACAAAAGTTGAAATTGAATGATATTATATCTGAAAAGATAGGGTGAGAGCGTGGAGTCCCGCAGGGAAGTGTACTTGGTCCCCTCCTATTCCTTCTCTATACAGGCCGTTTCTTTTATCATGTGGTAACATTGCTATATTCTAAACCGTAAGAGATACAAAGACGATTAAATGTGAACAAATGTAACTATTGTGGTGAGCAGGACATTGGTCAGAGAAAATCTACGGGGAATCTCGCCATTCCCGACTTATACAGGGAAAACTAAAAATGCTGTTTTCGGGTTTTTACGAATAGAATGGTTAATTCAGAAAATATAAAAAAAATTAAAGAGGAAAGTTTTATTATATTCAAAATGTACTAGAACTACGTAATCATACATTTTTTATTGAACGTTTCGTGTTAACACGGCCACCATTAACTAATTTTTTCAAATACGGACCTTTCTATTTCATCACAAATATTGATAAAGCGATGAAATCACAATTCAGTGGTTAGATTCTGTGGAATTCATAAACAAACTAACAACAGGACCGTAATTAAAAATTGTTGTCAGTGATGATGTCGAGTGTGATATACCACTGAATTGTGATTTTATCGCTCTATCAATATTTGTGATGAAATAGACAGGTCCGTATTTGAAAAAAATTGTTGAAGATGGCGGTGTTGACACGAAACGTTTGATTAAAAATTCATCATTACGTTGTTCTAGTACATTTTGAATACAATAAAACTTTCCTTTTTAATTATTTTATATTTTCTGAAATAACAATTCTATTCGTAAAAAAACGAAAACAGCATTTTCAGTTTTCCCTGTATAAGTTGGGAAGGGCGAGAATCCCCATAAATTTTCTATGACCAATTGACTGCTCACCACAATAGTTACCTTTTTTCCCATTTAATCGTCTTTGTATCTATCTATTACGGTTTAGAATATAGCAATGTTACCACATGATAAAAGAAACGGCCTGTATAGATGATATAGTTGGAGTAGCGGGAGAGTGTGGAATGCATCTCTTTGCTGATGATACTATCATATTATTTTCATGTGACAACAGTAACAGACTTATCGATGTACTCAATGAAACACTAGAAAATATCTATCGGTGGTGTTGCTCAAATTTTCTTATAGTCAATATAAAAAAAACAAAATACATGATCATCAGTGGTTTACGAGATTACAAAGAATTCTGTGAAATCTGTGATAACAAGAAAGAAGTAAAAATTGGCAATGACATTATTGAGAGAGTTGAGCAAATCAAATATTTAGATGTGATAGTTGACCGCAATATGAAATTCAAGTAATATTATCAGAATTGTATCATTGAAAATCACTTATCTATATACATGTGCAAAATTTCTAACGCAGTGGTCGTTGATGGCGATATACAATACTCTCATTATTCGCATTTTAAGTACTGTGCAAACCATTTTATTTCTACTAAATCTAAACATAATCAACCGATTTAAAAAATTGCAAAATTGTGCAATGCGTATAATATTGAAATGTCCCAAACGGACTCCAATACAAAATATGTTGAGCACATTGGAATGGTTACCAGTTAAACAACTTTGGCAATATCAACATTAATATTTGTTTTCAAAATAAAATCTGGTGATGCTTTTCGATACTTACAAGATATTGTAAATTACAAGTATGATGTTCATAATCATAATACACGATCGAGAAATGATTTTTCAATTCAGAGGGTATCAAAAAAAGGAACCGAAACATCTGATTTTTGTGAAGGATTGAAAATGTATAATCAGCTTCCCCTAGTTATCAAGAAATATTCTACACTTGTGTCTTTCAAGAGTAGGTTGAAAAAATATTTGAAGGACCATTTTTAACTACTGAAATATTTGGGAGTCTCTTGTTTGCTAAGCCTACATTTTTTATTTATCTCATGTTTTATCTGTAATGTTTTTATATATTTTATGTTTTGTATTGAATGTATGTGGTATCATATTTTATTGTATCACAGATGTATTAGCCTGCTAATCTTAAGACCGTCCATCCAAAGTTTTCTTCCCTTACATCAAAGAAGTAACAAACAAAATCACCCGAGTTTTCAGAACAGCCAATATCAAAACCATCTTCACCACAGAGCAAAAACTGTCACACCTCATCAGATCAACGAAGGACAAAATTCCCAACGAAGACCACGGTATTTACGAAATTCCCTGTTCTACTTGCCCCCATTCATATATAGGAGAAACTTCAAAACAGATCCACTTCCGATCTTATCAACACTCACTTTTCGTTAGAAACCGAGACACCAGCTCCGCATTAGCCCTTCATTTCATCCAAACAGGTCACCCCATAGATTTTGAGAAAACCAGAACCATCGCCCCAGTACGTTCGAGAACCTCCAGATTCATCAGAGAAGCCATCGAAATCGAAAAAAGACCTGATTGCCTGAATATTAAAGATGATAGCCGTAAATTGAACCCCATTTGGAAACCGCTTCTTCCGACCGTAATCACCAAACCACAACAACCAATTATCCCAATCCAAAACAATCAACATCAGACAGACACAGGTAGGACGAACGAGAAAACCCGCAAGACACGCCCACTTTCAGGTACCCAAGTATCATTAAATACCGCAGTGCAACCAACATCAGATCGTCTTTTGAGATCAAGGAGTAGGCAGATAGAGACCTTGTTACCTCATCAGACCACGACTCGAGGAGTAAGCAGATAGAGACCTCGAAGTCACTATCTTGAAAATGGCTCCAAAGCAGGAGCCGAAACGTCGAGTTATAAACTCTCAACGCGGTTCAACCCAGGAACTTAGTAATCTAAATAATAAAGTACTGTCAAACAGGGTAGACCAAGTAATAGTCTGAAAGAAGCTATTGTAGCTGAAAGGCACAGAGGCAATGCACAACATGTTACTCCAAAGATATAAGATTAGATCAAGTTGGACACTGGCCAGTCCATGCAGAGAAAAGGACCATATGCAAATTCCCAAGATGCAAGGGTTATACGGACATAATTTGTGAAAAATGTGGTGTGGTTCTCTGTTTGAACAAAAAAAATAATTGTTTCATCATTGGAAAAAATTATGTATTTGTGCACACTGCTGCATTTCTGCAACAATAAAACTTTGTAAAATTATTAAAAAAATATTCAAATACAATTTTTTTATTTATTTTTCTCTTGTTCCTCATCATTTTGCAATGAAGAATATTTTTTTTAATCAAGAAAAAAAAAATGCATTTAAGGGTTAGAATATGCCACTTCGAATAGTAATCAACTCATTCACTCACATCCTGTAGAAGAACTTCGATGGTCCAAATTTGGAATTATGATTTCTGTCAGATTCTCAGAAACGATTACTTACCCATTATCGATTATCATTCTAAATTCGTCTCAATACACAAGATGAAATCCAAAACAGTGCAGTTATAAAAGTGCTGAAACACGTATTCGTCTATTTTGGTTTACCTTTGGAAATAATGAGTGACAATTCTCCTTTCAATTGTACCGAAATCAAGAAATTCACTGGAAGAATGGGTATCAAACATTCCACATCTAGTCTTCACTATCCCATTTCTAACGGCCAAGTTGAAAGAACGAATCAAACAGTGAAATCACTCATCATCAAAGCAGTCTGTTCAAACAACGACCCTTACTGATTTATAATGGAACACAACAATACTCCCAAATTCAACACGAATTCTCCAGCTGAAATTCTAATGGGTCGCCAGTTACGAACTTTTATGCCAATGAACAAGAACCTTCTAATCCCATCGTATAATACCGAACACACCATAGAAGCCCTTAGAGCGAATCAGGATAAGTAGGAGCATAGATATTTAGAACAAAAACTTGCTGAAGGGAATAGGAACTGGAAGCCAGCCGTTTTGGTCAATCCCGCCGATGAACCAGAATCATATATCATCGAAACGTCCAATGATATGATACTCAGAAGGAAGATAATACATCTTAGAGAAGTACCAGTGGACATAGAAAGCGAAACCCGAGGAGGAGACAAAGATGTTACACATCATTCAAGTGGCAGTATCAGTGACCTAAATGAAGATGAGAACGAAAATGTTAAGAATTTGCAAAATGATACAACTTTATAGTAGCTTGCGTGCAAACTAAATCGTCTGTTCTACAATAATTATACTTCCCCAGACAACGGGGAGTCCGTGGACTTTTGAGAGTGGAGTATCTACATAACGGAATGGTACTGGATGGATAAAGTAAAGTCATCAGGAGTTCTGTTCTGCTTAGTATGCGATCATGAAAAAGCAAGTTTTTGATAATTTCTTCTCAAGGCAGCAACCAGTGCAGCCGATGAACTAAACCTCGTATGGTGCCTCGTATGTTGTTTTCAACACCGTCGTCTAACATGATGGATGCCTCCTTGACACTAGAAGCAGATGGTGTCGTGGGGCAGCTGAGACCATACTGCAATTGCTATCAGCCTATATCCATAGGTATAATGTGGCGATATGAGTATTGTTCCACCCTCTAAAACACTCGTACGATATCCAGTGTCACACATAAAGTTCGCGACATATGGAAGTTTTTTTTATTAATAGATATAAAGAACATTTTACTTCGCAGTTAGTTTGTGCTTGAAAAATGAGTAAAATACAGCATCTTTACTTATTTCATGTGCTACTCTAAACCTGTCAAATTTGACATTGTATTCGAAAATCCTCAAAAATCAGTTTTTTTATGGAAATTTCGAAAAATGCTAAAGAAAAAGTTGCTCAGTTTCCAATTTTATACATTTGCTCCAAACCTGGACTCTCTACTGTCACTTCGATTTTTTTTCATTTTCTTTTAATGTTTCGAATCTTTAGTTCTATCAATTCGAACGAAACATGATTCAAATTTCATAATTTTGATGAATATGAGACTTCTATGTCATATCTTGCCCAGAAAATTAGTGATTATAGGTAAAGAAAAAATCGCTCTTGGAGTAATCTACCGACCTCCTTCCCTCGATAAAAATATATTTCTGTCCAAATTTGAAGACGTCTTGAGCCTAGTCTCGATCACCCAGCCTAATGTTATTTGCACAGGGGACCTTAATATAAATTTACTCGACCTTGATAATGTACAAGCACGTAATTTGCTGTTATTATTAGAAATGTTTCAACTCTCTCAAATTATTGATACGCCAACTAGAATTGGCTTAAATAATTCCTCACTAATCGACCTCATAACGCTATGGCATCCCAACAGAGTAGTAGATAAAGGTACACTAGACGTTGACTTTTCTGATCATCATCTGATTTGTTGTCAGATAAAGGTAAGTGAAAATATTGGGGGACCCAAAATAATATCTTACCGAAATTACAAGAACTTCAGTTATGAATCATTCAACTATGATCTATGCCGGATACCTTTTTTCAGTATTTACGAAACGAATAATATAGATGATAAAGTGAACATTCTTGTTGATAATCTCACAAAACTCTTTGACATCCATGCTCCTATGAAAACGTCTAAAATAACGAAACGCCCAGTTCCCTGGATGACAGAAGCATTGAAATATATGATGAGGACAAGGGATAGGGCTTTGCTTAGATTCAGGAAGTCTAGCACTAACGATAACTGTACATATTATAAACAATTGTGCAACTACACATCACAAGCCATCATCAGGGAGAAAAAGGCATATTTGACATACGCACTTGAAAATTCAGACACCAAGAAATTCTGGAAAATACTGAAAAATAGCAACATTGTAACTCAAAATAAAAGAGAAATTCCTGTGAATCTAAAAGATGTGAATGAAATTAATGAATTTTTCGTCTATGATCTGCCACATACGTCACCCTCACAGCCAATTATAAATCATTACACTGAAAACTACATAACTGAATGTCGATTCCAATTCACAACAGTAGATGAAAACTTAATACTTCAAATCACCTCACAATTAAAAAAAAATGCAACTGGCCATGATGGGCTGAACACTAAAATGCCTGTTATGTGTTGTCCTTACATCCTTCCCTATTTAACCCACATCATCAACAACTGTTTGGAAAATCACGTCTATCCCTCCCAATGGAAAATTGCTCAAATTATCCCGGTGCCAAAAAAAAGTAATCCCTCAGAACTGAAAGAGTTGCGTGCAATAAGTATACTTCCTACATGCTCAAAAATTATAGAAAGGGTGATCGAAATGCAAATGCTACCTAATCTCATGAACGCGTCCATCTTGCCACCTATTCAATCCGGCTTTAGGAAGGGATTCAGTTGCACTACGGCACTACTAGAAGTAACTGATGATATTCTGAGAGCTTCAGATTACAACTGCTGCACCATTCTCATCTTGTTAGATTTCAGTAGAGCCTTTGATACCATCAACTACAATCTAATGCTTGCTTTGCTTCATTACATAGGTTTGACTGAAAATGCGATTTTACTCTTTAGAAACTACCTTTTAAATAGGAAGCAGAAAATGGTGATCAATGGTGAGCATTCACAATTGCTTAGTCTCAATTCTGGTGTGCCTCAGGGGTCTATTTTGGGTCCACTACTGTATTCAATTTACACTAGTCAACTGGTGAAATGTTTACAAAACTGTCGTGCCCACCTCTATGCAGACGACACCCAAATCTACTACTCCTTTGACCCAAATGTCTTAGATGAGGCATGTATTCGAATTAATCGTGATTTGAATACGTTCTCCTCACTTTCGAAAGATCATTGTCTGATAAATAATGCAAATAAATCCCTAGTAATGTTATTCGGCCCAAAAAATGCCAGAAAAGCAATTAGTGATAGGATCGAAATAAGTATTAACTCAAATGAGCTGGCTAGAGCTGTAGAAGCCCGAAACCTAGGTGTCATCATTGATAGTGAACTCAGGTTCGAATCTCATATTACCAAACTGACACAAAGGGCATACTCATCTCTTAAACTTATATATGGAAACAGGAAATATCTATTGAGAAAAACTAAAATGAATCTCTGCGAGAGCCTTGTGTTATCAACACTGAACTTCGCAGACACTTTGTATGGTCCAGGTCTAACTCTCTTCAATAAAAAAAAAATTCAAAAAATACAAAACTCGTCTTCGTCTCATATATGGGATCCGCAGAAGACACCGTATTTCCCACAAGTTGATAGAGGCGGGATGGCTCGACATGGAAAATAGGAGACACCTACACTCATCGTGCCTGTACCACAAAATAATAAAAACTAAAAGTCCACCATACTTATACAACAAAATAACGTTCCGTACAGATATTCATAATATAAATGTGCGCTTCAGAAGTCTCCTAACAACTCTTTTCTATACAACCGCTTAATTCATCATATGTCGATTTTTTTGAACGTATTGTGAATTGATTCTTTTTTTTTCTAACCACCATTCTTTTCTTGTAAAGCTGAAAATTACTTAAATAGTTGGTTCGTTGGAGGTTAAGTGGAAGAGCAAAGCTGCAGTACGTGTATTGCAGATTTGAACTTCGCCTTTTGGTAAAGATATATCCCATTTTTTCCAATAAAGACTATTATTATTATTATTATAAAATACCCACATTGGCCTGTTACCAGAAAATAAAATAATGCACCTCCAGAAATTCGTCTTTGTTGTTGCAAAGTTCATCTAGTTTTTTCATTTCATTGTTAAACTGATGTGGATTTTCAATGTATGGACATTAATATGTCAGTAATCGAATAAACGAATTTCTCTCCATTCTCAATACACTCGTATTTCTTTTTTTTTAAAGATTTTTATCCAGTTAGATTATTCTTCTGACCAATAATTCAGTTACAAACAAACCAACCCGAAATATCATACTTTTCTGTAAACTAAACAATGACCTACAGTTTCATAACTATTCAAACGATTTTCGTTCTAGCGATTTGTACTAAACATGAATAATTTTTCGTCTTTTGAATTAATTTCATAAATTTTATTCTTTATTTCCACCATGTAAAAAACATTAAACTAAAATAACTATAACCAAAGTTACAACAAAACATCGTAACATTCATTGATTCATCTCAATAATCTTTTTCTGTATGCCGTCCCGTTCCATACAAATTATAGTCCTTTCATTAACAGACTTTGTGGCATTTTTAATAAATAGGGGATTTATGTTAGTACAAACACTCCCGAATGGTATTCTCTAAATGTTCTTTGTTTGCAAATGGTCTGTATTTATACACTTTTTGTTTCAGATAATCCCATAGAAAAAAGTCCATTGGAGACAAGTCCGGTGATATTGGTGGCCAATAATCTTCCCAATCTCGTCCTATCACTTTGCCCCTAAACATCTGACCAAGACACTGTTTCACAGCTACCGTTTGGTGGATCGGTGCCCCGTCAAGCTGATACCACAAATTTCGTCTAACACTCAGAGGCAGATTATTCAAAACGATATCATTTTCTTTCTCACCTTGGAACCAAAATGAAAATCCTACTCGAATATCGAAATCTCTTTCTTTGAGAGTGTGTATGAACTTTGGCTTATAGGGATGGAAATTATTTTTGTGCAAAATTCTTCTCACAGTTTCTCTGCCAACCCCTGTATTTTCACTAATACCGCTGAGTTGTTCTTCTTCATTATACCTTATTGGATTATGTGGTTTCTTGAAACGATTGTCCACAGAGCCAGTTTCTTTGAATGTTTTCAATATCCTTCCTACGGTACTAAAGTGAATATTTCTTTCTGGATGCCGGTGATTGAAAATACAAGCAACATCTCGATATGGCACATTCTCACCACATAAAAGAAGAATTTCCACTTTGTCTTGTATGGATAACATTGTACATAAAACTTTTTGTGAATTATAAATGTAAGAAAATCTGTACACAAAACAAATCGATTTATTAAACGCAATAATTTGACATTAACCAAAACTAAAAATTTGTTTCAAAAGCCTACTATGTGAAAATTTTATTTCGATTTGATCAGTACATACTTTTTTGTTCCCGAGATTTTGCATTAGTCTTTTGTATTGTTAAAAATTTAGAAATTTTATATCATATCTAGTACAAATCGCTAGAACGAAAGTCTTTTGCATAGTTATGAAACTGTAGGTCATTGTTTAGTTTATAGAAAAGTATGATGTTTCGGGTTTGTTTGTAACTGAATTAAATTAAACTGAATAAAAATCTATTGAAAAAAGAAATACGAGTGTAATAAGAATGAAGAGAAATTCGTTTATTCGATTACTGACATATTAACGTCCATAAACTCCAGCATAGCGATAGTCGGTTCGAACCCGATGTGGTACAAGAGAATTTTTCTCAACTACTTTATATCGGATCGATAGGCGACCGCATGCCTTGTTGAAAAGCAAGTTGTCTAGATGCCAATCTCGTCTAGTGCTAGCTTGAAGTGCACACCGACAACCCAAGGTGGTGCTGTAGGTTTTCCGGGATTTCCTACAGCTGAAAATTGAATACATCACCTAAAACATCAGTAAGTCGCCTCGGAGCGCCACGACAAATAATAATAATAATAGCCGTCTTCTACCCGCACAGGCTATGCCTTTGGGTACACTCAACGAGTGTTTATGAGGGAGTAGTATTATTATTATACATTGAAAGTCCACATCAGTTTAAGAATGAAATGAAAAAATTAGATGAACTTTGCAACAACAAAGCCTATTTTTATTTTCTGGTAACAGGCCAACGTGGGTGTTTTCTGGGCATAATATGACATTGAAGTCGCATATTCATCAAAATTATGAAATTTGAACCATGTTTCGCTCAAATCGATAGAGCGAAACATTCGAAAAATCGAAGTGACAGTAAGGGGTCCAAATTTGGAGCAAATATATGAAATTGAAAACGGAGCAACTTTTTCTATGGCATTTTTCGAAATTTCCAAAAAAAAACTGATTTTTTGAGGATTTTCGAAAATAATGTCAAATTTGACAGGTTTAGAGTAGCACATGAAGAAAGGAGAGATGCTGTATTTTACTCATTTTTCGAGCAAAAACTAACTGCGAAGTAAAATTTTCTTTATGTCTATTAATGAAAATAACTTCCATGTGTCGCGAATTTAATGTGTGAGACTGTAGATATGACACCGTTGTTGCCTTATGCTCCGGAGAATATTGAGTCCGTTGCGGAGAATGAGAAATACCGATTTTTTCGGAACTACTCAATCACCACCCCCAGGCAAATACAAGCCAATAATAAGCCTGATGCATAGTCTGCTTCGACCAACAGACTGAGACGATTTTCATCATTAAGTTTTCGGTTCCTGACGAAACGAACATTGTCTGAAAAGAGGGGAAAAATGGTCTAAATATTGAGATCCACTGTTTGAACTCTTCAGGCTCTACCCATATCATTATGTTGAACCAGTGGTTCTGATAATAGGGTTCCTTTGTAGAATGATGGACACACTGCTCTCGAACTTAAAAATCATACCAGCTTGCCGTTATATGGCAGGAGGCAATCATACTCGATTCATTCCGACTGCTCAGGGCACATGATTCAGGCAAGACATTTGCAACCTGATACAGTCATTGCTTAGCAGATGGCGCTGTTATGCAATTGACGTGCAACGTCAGCAAATTTAATACTTGAGAATATTATTACGAGGCGTATGTACTTGGGATCATTTGAAGAAACCAGATTTTCTGTAAATGAACAAATTAGAAATTTGAGAGACCTCCTTCTAATCTTTTGCTGGTTTATGGAAAGTGTAAGATAGGTGAGGCAATGCCTAAAGAGCTTATGCGATGTATCAAATGCCTTACGATAATCGATCCAGGCCATCGAAAGGTTGCGCTTATAGTGCACGGTGTTCAGCATGATATATCTGTCGTTGAGCAGTTTCTCCTTGCACCCTTCGGTGAAGAGTAGTTGCATGAACAAAATGAGCATAAACATCATTCAAACATGATATTTTTTCGGACAAATCAGTTCATCCCTAGATGATGATAACAGGAATGTTGGAACTAGTGACAGAACTCAAACATTATTTATTTATTATATTTTTTTAAATCTGCATTGTTTTTCAATTGTGAATTGTCCCTTATTCGTCACATTTTGCTCAATAATTGTCTGATAAATAAAATTTGAAAGAATATAAAAGTTCCTATCGACATTTTTAACGAGAATATCGCAGTTACTGTACATAATAATTGAATAACTTTTTGAGAGATTTTGGTTCCCGTTTAAATGAAGATTTGATTCGTGCTTCATGTGGTCGAAAAAAATGGTTATTCTTCAATCACGTTAGGTTTCCGTTCAACATCAATTTAGTTATCCTTATATCATTCAAGTTTCCATTTGAAGAACTAAATTCTTATAATGTCAACTGGATCATGGTTCAACAAACTCAAAATTAACATTTCCATAAACACAACTTGATGATATGCAGCTCTCTGTGCTAGAACTTTCGTTCAATAAAAACTGGTTTTCGACATCATTGAAAGTGTGCCATGGTCTAGAATGAATTCAAATTTTTTTTTCCACACAATCCAACGATTCACAGTATCACCCCGCACTCACTCCGAATTAGCTCGTTAAAATTTTCATCAGAACTCAACAAACAAACTCCAATTCCGTTTATACAAGTTCAATTTTTTCAAGCTCAAACATTTTTTGTGAAAGCTCGAGAAGCACTCACCCGAAGAAGTATTTCTCCACAGAACGCTACTCGAAAAATTATTCCGTCAGGTGTTTTTTTATCGTGAAAAGTAAGAGGATAAAAATAATCTGCAATTTTCCCCAATATTTACCTATCTCCCTACCGCCCGCGAATTTTCAGTGCTCTTCAGAGGGTTTTTCACCTTCTTACTTACTATACCTGATATTCACGAGGTTCAGACGAGACACGCTGAATTTCTCACAATTCTATCTTGCTTTCATTCCATTTTATCAATGTCTGAACATATTCTTCGATCTATATTTCATGGAATAGTACGAGAAAATCGGGCGACATGATTATAGGGGGTGTCTCAGAATTTGGTATCAGGTCAAAATAATACTATATTTTCTTCGTTATATTTATACAGAGCGTTGAAGTTTCACGATTCTGTTATATTTTTTCTTCCTACTTTTTTCGTTTTTTGTAATATCAAGATGAAAAAAACATAAGTTTAGTTTTAGGGTTTACATCGTCCAGGGTGCCGAGCTCTGATCAAATAACACAACCTAGATGAGTAATACTCAAATAGTACTGAAGCTAAACATCTTTTCGTAATGTAATCCCTAAAATCATGACATTGTTGCCATGTCGCAATTTTTCAAGGATGCAATAAGCATGTCAGCTAGATATTGATTTCTGTCAGGTATATTCATGGCAACAAAAATATTGATGAAATATATAACACTAAGAAGGCAATTAAAACGTTCATTGCAACTTGTTGGGAGCATGTAAAACCGGTAGTATTTCCATCGCCGAAAGGAGATTCTTCGTTGTTGATATAGTCTGATCAGTACGGCAACGCTGCATTTCATATTTGACAGAACAAAAAGAAGATATTTCTGTTTGTTTTCATATTTGGCTTATTGGAGTGTTTTTTCGTGAATGAATAGCAAATTCTGAGTTGATTTGTGTAAAACTACCGTTGGTTTTCATTATTTAGCAATGGTGAATCATTGTTAGTTCTAATATTGCATCCTCTGTAGACCTTCCCTCTCTGAACCCATACTGTTTTTCGGACAGGATATTATATTTTTTCATAAAGTGGGTCATTCTTTTTTTAATAATTTTTTCTAAAATTTTTGCAACGTGCGATATCAGAGAAATTGGTCTGTAATTCGAAATTTGCATTTTGTTCCCACTCTTGAAGAGCGGTTTGATAACGCCAGTTTTTAAAATGTTTGGAAATAGACCATTTTCGAAATGATAGATGATAACACTCAATTGCAAGTGCTTATCTTTTAATTAAACAGAAAATCATCCTTCATTTGGCTGCAGACATGCATGTTTTGACGTTTTGTCTCTCATCAGTGACAAGGTAGCTCGTACAACATTATAATTGGCCTGTCCATGCCAAATGAATAATAATCAACCGTTATTTATTCATCTCGCTTTATTGATACGTCTCTGGCACAATATTTCGAAATTGTTCGAAATCTTACAGTATACTCTTCCCGGAGTCTGTGCTGCCTCGGGGTGTCTCGTTCTTGATTTTCTTCACGGATGGCGCTGCGATCAACTTAGTTGTGTGTCGCAGTTTCATCAGCAGTTGAATATCATTCATGTTTCAATAACTGAGGTTAGACAACCAGCTATATCGATATGTACGCTGCATTCCAGCTCACTGAAAGTAGATCACATACAGGCTGAATTCTATATTGCTCTGATGCGATAACAAAAATTAAACATTATACAGGAGGAAATATTTACATGCTTCAATCTCTTCATCTATTACTGGGTTGCATACTTGTCGCGGTCTGGCAACATCGTGCCTTGAAGTCTGGAATCTCCGTATTCCCGAAGGTGGCGATAGGAATTTATAATTTTATGGTTCGAAAGTATTAGGCACTCTTAGCACTTACATCCTCCAAGTTTCAAGTCCATTATCATTTGTCAGACCATAAATGTAATAGTCTGGCAGTTATTTTACGCCGATTGCTTGCCATCATTTTTAATAGATCTCGAATGACTTACAACTGAACCAAGTGTCAGCTGGCGCATCTGCGGTGGGTGTGGAATTGGGCGGTTGGGGAAGTGGTGAAAAAAAAAATTGATAGTACGCCGGCTGAAACTATTTCCATAAATAATCGATGGTGAAAAAATAACGATCGAATGCGATTATAATAATGCGCGCATCATTTTTTGTGAACATTTGAATCAGCTTTTTCGAAATATTCCCAAATGTAGATGGAACGGCTTTCAATGCATGGAGCATAAAAAATATTATAAATGATTATGTCGCATAATATATTACATTCGGCTTGATATAGCTTTATTTTACGTTCTTTTACAAGTTTATGCGAGCAGCTGATGCAAAATCCCCCCTCCACTCAGTATGATGACAACTATTTATGGAAAAAGTTTCAGCCGGCGTACTATTACTTATTTTCATTTTTTTTTCACCTCTTCGGCAGCCTCCCATCACCGCACCCACCGTGATTTAAGCAGATGATGGTCGGTTTACATATTAGTCATATAAGATCAACTATCGCTGATATTATCAGCCGGCTTACTATGACTTTTTTATATGCAACGCTACCTTCCAGACTATAATGGATGTTCAAATATCGTCCATTTTTCACTTCAATGTTAAACAAATTAAAAGAAATAAACAATTACAAAACAACTCTCAAATAAACAACAAACCTAAACGTTAAAATGAAGAAAGCAGTCGACGCCCACTTATTCTTTTTCCACTACTTCCATGAAAAATTTTAATTCAATTTAGTGAATTACATAGAATTATTGAAAAAAATTCTTGATATCGGTTGCAGAAGTGTAAAAATTACAAGAGAAACAAAAAATATTAACTTTACAAAGGATTCATTTCAAATTTCAGAATCCATTAGCGGCGCACTACAGAAAAGAGCTTGAAATAAATATCTCTCTGTAGATTCTTACAATCACTCGGCTCCTCCGATCAAATAACACAACCTAGATGAGTAACTTGCCACTCATGCCTTAAAATTTGTTTGTGACATCTTCCCTCACCGGCAGTATCGTGCGTTGTTCAAAGAAATATTGAGGTTCAATGAAAAAGAAATAATGGAAACCCAATATGGAGTGGAAACCTGAAATTATAATGGAAGAATCTCCACATGATTTTGAGAACAGTCGATTTCCAGCTTCAATTGGTCTTTTACACATTTTTATTTATTTATTTATTTATTTATTTATTTATTTATTTATTGAACAAGAAATACAAACAGGACCAGTGGGTCCTAATTACAACATTTCCTAACTAACATCTCATATATATAAATCACTCGACATCTTTAAGCCTTCGCTTTGTATCTTTGTAGACCTCTCCAAAGCCTTTGATACTGTCTGTCACTCAAGGCTTCTCGAGAAGTTAGAAAAAATTGGCATGCGGGGTAAGACACACGATTTATTGAAATCATATCTTACAAACCGGAATCAAGTAGTCGATATTGATGGTATAATGAGTACCCCAAGGACAATAACTTACGGGATTCCCCAAGGCACGGTCTTGGGACCTCTACTGTTCACCATCTATATAGACAGCCAATTGAAAATGACATCTGAAGGAACTATCCTTAGTTTTGCAGATGACACGACTGTATTTTATAATGCCGACACTCGGCAACAACTGAAATCAAAAACGGAAAAAGATTTCATTAATATCAGTAAATGGTTCCAATACAACAAATTAACCTTAAATGCGGAAAAGACTAAATACTTACCTTTCACCTCCTATATCAATAATTTGTCGAATATGGGACCGTTGAGTATAAATCAATATACATCTGTTTCAGAAGCCAGCTCCATAAAATACCTTGGCATAAAAATTGACCGACATATGAAATGGGATATACATATATCGTATCTCACAAGAAAACTTCGAGGATTCATATCAAGATTCAAGCTCTTGAGGGAATATCTCGATATAACTCATTTGAAAACAGTTTATTACAGTTTAATTCAGTCACAACTTACATATGGTATAATAGGATGGGGAGAAGTAAATGACAAACACTTAAATTACCTCAATATTGTACAAAAGAAAATCATTAAAATAATGTTAGGTAAAGGAAGGACATACCCGAGCGACAGTGTATACAAAGAAAGTGACATTTTCGATACCAGGCAACTCTATTGCCAGAAAATGCTGCAAAGGATATATAAAAATGAAATAAAAATAACAACACCAGATCACCCATATAATACTAGAAGAAGAAAACATAGTATTGTGACTCCGAAATGTATTAAAACAGTAGGACAGAGGCATTGTAGCTATCTGGGTCCAAAAACTTGGGATTTATTGCCCGAAACCATAAAAAATAGCAAAAATTACATAATATTCAAAAAACAAGTTAAAAATTGGCTCAAAAGCAGTGACAGAAACATATTCCAAAGAATTATTTAACCCTAAAAACTACATCAATTCATCATAACTACCTAGTATGGTGTATTAGTTAAACAAAAAATGTTATGTTAGTGAAAAATGCATATCTTTTATGATACTGATTTTGACTTAAAACCGATTGTGATACCTACCGATAGGAATATTCCCGACTATGATATTTTACACCTTATGTGATACTTACCTAGATAAGACATTTAGTCAATTGTTACATTTTAAATATGTGATGTATGAATGTTATGTTATCTCAGAATTGCGAGAATGAAACCTTTACCTTTAGACTTACTTTTACTATATAATTTTTGTAATTTATTATCTATATCACGCACAAGAAGCAATCTTCTACGATTGTTTCTTCAGTGATGCCATTGTTTATTTATCCATCTCCTAATACGACTCACATAGGAATTTTTGTAATCATGATTGTGAATTGTGATGAATAAACATAATTATTATTATTATTGTCAGATGTGGTTCTAAGTCCGTCATGGTTTTAGCTAGGGAAGAAGTTGTTTTCTGACAGATGTTTGCCTTTATATTTCCACTTGGCGAAAACGCTTGGAGAGAAGGTACTCCGTATTCATTTCACTTTGTTGATACCTGTCTGGCACAAAATTTCGAACGTATTAGATGTTTCGTTGTATTCATCTCACCATAAACAACAATGTTCTGGTTTCAGAATGGGTACCATACTACCTTTCACAGAAGGTGAGTTTTACAAGTTTTTTTTTGCCGTTTCTACGCTAGCGGTAGTATAGTATGGTTATTTATTAAGAAACATTTATACGGCTGTAGCCGGAAGAATTTCGTCTTCAGATCAACTGTTTCTGTTCCAGTGGGTTAACTCCCAAACTTTGGCAGTGCCCCAAGCCTCCATTTGGATGGATATTCCAAATAGCTTGGTATATCCCATGTTCAACTTTATGAATGGAAAGTCTTCGTAGTAACTCGTCAGCACGTGTGATTACGATGAAGGCATAGTGTAATAAATCATCCTAATACGCCTATCATGTTGACTTACGGTAAAAAATTTCTACCAAGTATTTGGCCTCCTTTGCAATTGGAACTTCAACACCGTTCAGAACTATTGGACTTTGTTTCTAAGTAACCTCTTGTGAATACATTGTAAAAATTGTCTCCATGAGATTACATGATTCCATAGGTAATGCGTTGTCATGCATGCTCATGTAAAATAACATTTTGATGTAAATGTCCAGTATATTCCAGTAAATTCCATATTTATAGAGATTGTTCCCCCTATTGTTGTTTTTTTCTAAAAAATTAGAGTAGTTACTGCTCTTCAAGCTTCATTGATATATACATATATTTCAACTTGATATAATTGTAATTCCCGAAACATGTTTTATCCTTACTTGTAATCGGTTCAAATCATTCATATGGATATTACTCAGTTTTCTCACCCATACTTCGAAACAAAAAACAAGAGATTATTGTCCAAACACGATGCATCAATAAACCTAATATAACTCCACCCCAATAATTTAACAAAACACTATTCTACTTTTAGTGAACAATAAATCGTGAGACTTGCACA
Organism: Chrysolina americana; assembly: GCA_958502065.1. Lineage (NCBI taxonomy): Eukaryota > Metazoa > Arthropoda > Insecta > Coleoptera > Chrysomelidae > Chrysolina > Chrysolina americana. The sequence continues at coordinate 38,393,366 of OY293421.1, read as the reverse complement.
TAACAATTTTGAAAAAAGTGTCCAGGTGCCAGCGTTTTGTTCTGATGGGATGAAACGATGCGACATCAAATCTATATCCACATGAGATTTGAATGTCGAATAAGTACTCAAAACCATCTCAGAGTGGTGTCTGCGACAATGAAAGTTTCGCTTCCTTTTCCTATGAAAATACTGATGTAATTCATATATTTTAATATTATGGAACGAACAAGTGGCTTTCATTTCAAATGGCTATTTACTCACCTGATGTCAATATGGCACTCACTAACTGTCTCACACAAAATATGGCTTGTTTGTTTTCAACGACCTCCCTGAACAAAAAAATGGGAATTAGCTAATTGGGGTTAGAGGTAATAGGTACGCGTCATGAAAAATTGTATTCAATCGAAGAAGAATTCTCAAAATACCTGGATTATATTATAAATTGGCGTTATTCCACTGAAACTATACATCGTATTACTAATTATTACTTTTATTTACAGTCATCATGTAAACCAACGAAAGTTACATGTAATAAAGCATTAAATTGCATGCTTATTGTAAAACAAGTTATAAAACTATGTATAATATGTTATATTGCAGCATGTATTTTTCCATCCACTTTTCACTGTGATATGGCGTATGTGGTTTTTTGAGAGTTCATAGTTAGTTTCTTCTCGTGGCACCACTTGGTCACTATGTTTAGAACACATTTTGCGTTTGCTCTGAGATTGTTACTGCAAATTCGCTTTTTGCAATGATCGCAAGTTCATCAGCATATCCTAAGCGATTATTGCCTTAGTAGTTTGTTCATCAGAATAGCCCACAGATGAGGAGATAGAAGTCCCTCATATGACCATTCCCTATCTGCTCTGACTGTGACTGTAGCTTCGCCTGTGGATGATACGATTACCCTATATTTCGATAGGATGGAAGGAATTCCTTTTCGTTCTGAAGCTCTGTTTGTTTAAGATTGTTTTTTCCGTTAACCAGCTGTCATCCTCCTATGAACGACAGCCCTGAGAAGTCGAAACTTGTGCGAGCTAAGGATTACCTTTTAACGTGCGATTCCTAGCACCAAATGACACTAAACTTAAAAAAAATCCTTGCGTCTTCTACACAAACGGGGAATAATTTTTGGAACAAAATGAGTTATATTCCCCCCCCTCTCCAGGGGACTTGTACGGCTGGTGTTTTCAATCGACAGCTCGTAAGTGGTTCGATAATGTAAAGTTTGAAACAACCTTTCCATAAGAAAAGAACTTCAACTGCATACACACTCACTTAGATTCTATTGACAAGATTTTTCGATCGGCGCAATTGGCAAAAATAATGATGATGTTCAGTTAAATCAGTAAACACCACAATGTGCTTTCTCAAACAGCTGGAATTTACTCAACGCTCACCTGATTCTATTTGGCCTAGTTATCTCTGCAGCTAGTCTCCAGTCCAAGGCTCGCCTAAAGGTCTGTTTACTGCTGCATTGGCCATTTAAAGTGTGTGTTCCTCAGTGAGCAATCCAAAACTTACTCCCAAAAGAAGTTGTGTAGGTTTCATCATTCTTCTTTAGGAGTCCTACTCGATTCACAGTCCTCTCTTCATCTAGCACTTAATGGGTTCTAGAAGATTTGGAGGTATCTATTACCACTCCACAGAACTTTCTCCACGATTGCCTTTCTGCTTTTCTAGTTTCTTCATTGTACTGCGGCTAACTGGCTTGGACTTCCTTCAGCAGGAGCTCACTTGATGTTTTTCGTAATTTTTTTGTTAAAATTGTTATTTTCGTCAACTGCACTCTTACCAGCACAACTCTCAGAGGTCTTCGGAAGACTTGTGCGAGCTAGTGAAGATGTAGCCCGTACTTTTTAACGTGTGATGCCATGCACGAAACCAGTAACCATGCTGGGAATCGAACTCACGCACCTGTGATTGAGAGGCGACCGCTCTACCATCACGACCACCACGGTCCTTATATAATACACGTGTCAAGGTGTTTCAAAAATTGATGTGTTGTGGGGGATGATGAAACACACATCTTATGATTTCAAGACAGCGACATTCAAGAAGAACTATAATCGCTTGGAAAATTTCAACCGCTTCTCTTATAATATCTGCGACTACTCGTCGACTATAAATTCTTTGATTTATCGATTCCGACTCCACAAACTTGCGAAATAGAAATAATTTGGAACAAATTCCGTTCGTTATTTACTGGACGTGATTGTGCGTGAAAGCGTGCTTGCGTGGGCAAAACGAATGAAACGACGATAAAAAGAGCAAGGGAAAACCGCACGTGTTCGATCTATCGGGACGGTGACAGGAGATGTAATTGATTGAACCTATTCAAACTAAAAAAAATTGAAGTATCCCTCGCATTTTCAAACAATGCCGATATGGGGAAGATGATTTGAAAAAAGACCAACTGATTAGCAACCGACAAGTCAACATTGTTTTAAAACTTGTAAGAAATTTATTACGCATGACTAGAAGTTACGGAAAAGTCTCGAAATGACGAGTGCGTGATTCTGGAAGTGCATTACACTATGACTTGATTTGTGTGACTTTTTCTGAGACCAAATTTATTCCCATCAAATATTAAGATTCCAGAACGTGAACAAGTTTTAATAAATTAATAATTTTCAATAAATTAACTACAAAGAAAATTTGTTGAGAATATGTTGCATTTTCTATAAGAGGTGTGAAATTATCGCTGAACTATAGCTGTAATCCACTTACTATGTGGACGTTCATGATAAAACCCAAGTTGAGATATGAAGTGTAAAGGCCGATTCAAATACACACGTGCCCATGAAGTGTTTTTGGAGCATAGGCGGTTTAAACGCCTTTTACTCACGTTTCTATCACAAGAACATATTTTATTTGGTTGTGTAATAATTTTTTTAAAGCTGGAGTAATGCTATTTGTCATTATCAAATAACGATCCCTATTTATTTTTCACTGCCTTTGAGGCCGATTCAGATACCTACTACAAGTGTGCCCATTCTGCATGAAATAAAAGATACAATGAAAAATACATCGGGATTATTCGAATAACTCAACAGAACTAAATAAAATATGTTCTTTTGATAAAACGTAAGTAAAAGGCGTTTAAACGGCCCGTGCTTCAAACACCCTGCATGGGAACGCATGTATCTGAATCGGCCTTAAGGTAACGCTCCGACGAAAACTAAATGTGGAGGACAGTAACTTCTTATTAATAATCGATTCACCAATAGTTCAGTCTGTTTATCTCTATGTGTCTGTGTGAGCGTATTCTGTTATTCACTTCCACTCCATCTTAACTCGGAGAACCACCCTAAATGTAAGTAAACATTAATGTTGTTTCTCTGTATAGTGTCCGAGGTGTTTGTCTTCATCCTTAAATCTTTAAAAAAATTTAACGCGTGTAATCTCACATAATTTAATTTATTTTTACCTCCATTTAGGAATTCCATTTTAATATATATGTTTTTTGTTCTTATACTTCAGAGTTGGAGATGAAACAATATAGTTTTGAAACGTCGACAATTTAAAATTTGGTTTTCTTCAACATCCCGACCGAATTTCCACCAACTCAACAATTCTGATGTATAGAGGTATATATATATATATATATATATATATATATATATATATATATATATATATATATATATATACCTCTATACATCAGAATTATATATATATATATATATATATATATATATATTAAATCTAATGAGTTTCATTGTTCAACAGACCGCTACCCGAGAATTCCTACTTAGTTGATATATATATATATATATATATAGAGTCACCCACATCTGCCATGAAACGTTTTTGAAAGCGAATCTGAGAAAGTTATTCGACATTTTTACACACAACGGTTACCCAAAACACATCTTAAAAAAACTAATCTATAACTCCAACTTTTATGACGGACAAACTGATGACGTTACAATACAATATAAGTACAAATCAATCCCATTCAACGACAAAGTATCCAACCGCATAATAAAAATTTTCAAAGACTTTCCACAAATCAAAATAGCCAAGCGTAATAATACAAAACTATCCAACTTGTTCTCCAAAATCAAAGACAAAACACCAACTCCACTCCTTAGCAATGTAATTTATGAACTACCATGCCAAGGTTGTGAAGGTAGTTATGTCGGACAGACCTCACAGTGGTTAAAACAACGGCTAGCTTTGCACAAGAGTGATGCCCAATTGGGAAAAAACTCCTGTGCAGCAGTCGACCACACCCAGAAAACAGGCCACCGGTTTGATTATTCAAATCCAAAAATTCTAGACAAAGTCAGCAATCAAAAAAACAGGTTATTCCTTGAGATGGTCCATATCAACAAAAATCCTAACACAGTTAACTACAAAACCGATACAGGACAACTTGGTAGTATATATTGTAATATTCTAAATTCCATTCAACGTTGTGTGTAGTTTGACAGTTGGTACCAATGGAATACCTACACTAATTATCACCATTGTATTTAAACGAATCCTTATTCAAACCATAGTAACACTCCAGTCAGGTAAATTAAGCGATTAGTCTGCAGCAGAGAATAACAATTGTCCTCCCAAATGTTCCATAGGTTAGAACTAACTCTGTGAATTTTGTAAGTTATCATGTTATTTTTATGTAGTCCTTCAACAACTAATATTCCTTTTTAATTGTAGCTCTTCCTGAAGAAGTCAATAAAGGTTGACGAAATATTGAAGATTTAAATCGAATGAGTTTCATTGTTCAACAGACCGCTACCCGAGAATTCCTACTTAGTTAATAGAGTTCGGTCGAGAATACTTTGTTATTATATATATATATATATATATATATATATATATATATATATATCTATATATAAGGAACATTTTATTGGACTAAGCTCTCTGGTAAAATTGCAACCGTAGACACGAGTTTCGATCTTAGGGATCTCATCAGTACGATGAAATCAAGTGTAAGGATGTGCAACACTTGATTGCAGGTGAAGCAACAGACGAACGGAGTCAACAAACAGGAAGCCAACCGCACATTTGTGGCTTCAGTCGAAACACCTCGTGTTAACAAGGCAAGAAACGACGTCGCCACGGAGGCAGCTATAGCTACCTGCGTGACATCCGAGTCCAGGAATATAAATGAAACAGGAATGAGCTCTCGAAGGAAATTGTGAATAACAAGGAACATTTTATTGGACTATTGGCCTGAAAATACAAGAATTTTCTATCAAAATTGTGAAATCCACTAGAAAAGGTAGAAGTATATGAAAAATGACGGATAATTTCAAATTCAACTACAAATATTCTGCCAGTTGAATGGGACTGTCATTTCGTAAACTCTACAGTATAAAATTGTATAAAAATGAAAAATAATTAAAAATGTTAAAAACTTCATGCATACCTCACTTAACCTTACTTTGCAAAGATCTAAAAGATGGAGTCTCGCGGGAAAGGAAACAAGGCCTAGCTCAGAAAATCAAATATTTTCACGTTAAGCACCATGTGTCGGAAAATTGTATCGCTAGCTGTCAGAGGGCGCCACCAACGAACCAACAATTTTAAATTGCCGTGAAAACGTATTTAAGTTTCTATTCGATATTCCTCGCGAAAATATACTCCTTAAAAAAAATCAGTTCTCGATCACCAAAGTAGCATTTCGCGCTCTAGATACAAAAATAACTATTTCCGCACTAGTGATGTTGAAAACTTACTTTTTCGCACAATTTTTGTATTGTTGACAATGAGGATATCTAGTACTAACTAAATGATCTATGTATATCTATTCTGTCTTATGTAGCATTATTATAAAATCTTGTTCATTAAAAACCTTTTTCATTTTCATAAATAAGATGGACAAAAACTCTTGCGGAACATGTCTTTTCCATCCTTGACGGCTTGCCCGAGCTCCGCGTTATTTCACTATTTTCATTCTAAATACGACGAAATTCATGAGTTATTTGTGTTTTATCGAAATCGTGGATTACTGAATCATGAATGGAACATGAGCTAATCAACTTGAGTACTGATTTTGTCCTCAACAACCGTAACGTCCATTTTATCAGTGTTAAAGAACATTTGGGTTTATTTTATTTACAAATTTCTCTGATTCTGAAAAATTTAAAAATACCACAAAATATTGTAAAATGTTGGCGTGAATTGTGGATATGATTAGTGATTATTGAAGATATTAGTTGCTCAGTGATATTTTTTCCAACCTAATTGAAACGTAAAATAGCTCATAGCTATCACACTGAGGAACAATAAATAAATCTCTATAACGCCCATGGGGAAATGTTTTCGCAAAATGTTTCCTGCTCAATAGTCTATCATCAAACTTGACAAAGTTGCGTATACTTACTCGCATGCAGGAGAGATGAAACTGGAGAAATATTCAAGTCACAAAGAAATGCTTACCGCTGGGCATTTACGTCAAAGTGGGGTCTCTTTCCCGGAGTAAAGACAATATTGTCAGGTCAGTTTTCATCTTAGTTTTCCTCTCGGGAACGCTGCACTGTTTTATAACTTCTGGTTTGTGTACCAGGGGCGTGCCCAGCAATTTTAAATCGAAATCATATAACTGGTGGATATACACATTGTCAGACCGAGCTGTATCATAGAAAGAAACTGTTAGATTTCACCCCATCAAATAACTACTTGATCAGAAAATTAAATGAACGAATCCATACTTTTTTCCACTGGAAAAAGTAAAACTCCACCATACCAAATTGTTTCTCCTCAGACTGGACACCAGCAGAATAAAAAATATCGACTCGATTTCCATTTTGGATGTATTCAAATGATTCGACTGAGATTTTCAAAGAAATTAATTTCAGCAGAATTGGATTCTGAACTAATATAAATCTTCAAATTCACATTCTCCGATTGATGTTCTACAAATGCAACATTTTAAAAATCCACAAATATCTATATCGGTACCATTACTGATTGGATCGACCGATAATTAAAACCCTTCGTGCGTAAGGTTGGGTATAATGTTCCCAGCTGAAATTTCAATTCTCAGTAGCTGCAGTATGTTAGCCGAAATATCAGTTACTTGAAGGAAGAAAATTTGTATTTCGTGCAAAATATTTTTATTTTAAAAATTGTAGCAGAGCGCTTTCGACTGTTAAGTCATCATCAATGCGTACCTGCAAGTAAGTAATGAATGAAATTGAATTTGATAAAATGAATTTTTTTTTTGAAATTTGAAAGTTATGAAAAGTGAGGTTACTTACTCGTCAGGTGTACAAGAAGCCATATAAAAACATCATGTCCATGGACCAAATTAAAATGTTACAACATATTTAAAATTGAACAATTTTCATCCAGTTCAAGGATTCATAAAATAAAGATATGGGATACTACATCATATCTGTCTGAATGTTGAAGAGGAAATGAAATTTAAATTGACAAAGTGTGCCAATGGCACTATTGACAAGTGACAGTGACCACTGACATATGTGACATAGAGTCACAGAACACAAATAGAGAATGAACTAATGTAGACATGAGTTCAAAAAGGATCAGTCTAATGGGAACCTTTCGTTTTCCAGAAATACACTACCAGAGAAAACTGTTTCAAGATTTTCTGTGTGTTCTCTACCTTCTGAGCTACCAGAATTGAGCTCAAGGTCATGGGAGAAGTCTAATGAGAACTTTCTCATTCTCAGAAGAGGCAATTTGGGTGACTCGAAGAGGAGAGCACCTAGTAGAAAGGGATAAATTATCAAATTAAGTAATGAGTGAGAAATAATCAGAAAGAAAGTAGGGAGGGGGGGTTCTCTATGGCTCTGTCCATCCTTAACCAAGTATTGCTGAGATACCGAGGAGAAGTCCAATGAGAACTTCACTCAATATACCTGCATAGTGGGAAGACAAACTGAACCTAAGAAGTGAATTAGCTCCAATGTTTGAGCACCCAGAATTGGGTCTTGAGGACATGTGAAAAGTCTAATGAGAACTATCTTAGTCCAAGAATAGGCAATTTGGGTAGCACAAACGTGAAGAAATGAAGAAACCTTCAAGCAGTTGATCAATATAAGGCCTCTATGCAGTTCTATCCAACCCCAACAAGGAAAGCTAAGGGAATGAGAAAAAGTCTAATGAGAACTCATCACATTATACCCGCTGATCAAAGTTAGATGTTGTACAAAACTAGATAGTTACCAATAAAAAACCAGAAGGTGAAAATTAACTTCGTGTTCTTAGGAAAAGGCCGGAAAGAATGGATAAACTGCTAAATGGGTTCAAGTAATATCATCATAGAGAAAGAATTAATGAAATATTGAAAAATTGAAAAATGTTTGAACTAAAAAGAATTAATTTGAAAAAGTTTGAAGATATTACTTCAAACGCCTATGAAGGGGTACATAAGCTCTGTTTAAATTGACTTGAGTATTTAGACAAAGGTCATTGTTGAGTATTCCTTTACTTATATGTAAATCTTCAAGGAAATCTAATCTAATATTATATTTGGACCTAACCTCCTGTAAAATTTGAGAGTTTCTGTTTGGGCTAAAATTATGGATGTTGAACGTTAAATGTTCACCAAACGCAGATACTTTGTTTGGGTTTTGATGTTCTTGTATACGAACTTTCAAAGGTCTACATGTTCTGCCAATGTAAGCTGCATCACAATCTTCACAATTTAATTTATAAATACCACTTCTTGAAAGTTTATTAATTTTGTCTTTTGTATTGACTAAAAATCTACCTAAATTGTAATTAGTTTTGAAAGAAATTTTAATATTTTCAATGTGACCAGCTATTTTGTTAGAAATATTATCGTTTAAAAAAGCAAGTGAAACAAATTTGTCAACAGAATCTACTTTAGGATAAGTTAAATTATGTTCCTTCTTATTCTCAATTTTTTGTATTGAAGAGTTAATGATATTTGGGTTATATTTGTTATTGTAAGCTATTTATTTGATGATATTCAATTCATTTTTGTAATCAACTGTAGAAAGAGGTATATTCAAGAGTCTGTGAATGTAACAATTGAAAGCAGCCATTTTATGCTGGTGGGGGTGATTGGAGATACTAGGTATCACATGGTCTGTTTGTGTAGGTTTTCTGTAAACACTAAAATTTAGGGTATTATTGTTTTTAAGAATAGTAAGATCAAGAAAGTTAAGTTTATTATCAGATTCTAATTCAACTGTAAATTTAATGTCGGGGTGTACTTGATTGATTTTAAAAAGAAGATTTTGGGCAGTATCAATGTTACTATTCACAAACACCAAGCAATCGTCAACATATCTGAACCAGTGTAAAATTTCTGAGTTGGCATCAGTGACAATAAATTTATTTTTTAAATAATTCATGAAAATGTCTGCTAAGAAAGGCGATAAGCAACGACCCATGGCAAGTCCATCAGGCTGTTGGTAATATTTATCATTAAATACAAAGAAATCTTGTGAAAGTAATAGAATCACCATCAACTTGAGCAAGGCTTAAGGCCTCACTAACAAGAGGTAAAGTTATCAGTTAGTCCCACAGATTCAGGAAAGTTTGATAAGGCACGGGATACAGATTTCTTCGAAGGCGTTGCTGGGTATATCACACCCACCTTACGTTCGACGTAAGATTTGAACTGGTGTAGTATTTTGAAAAAAAGAATACTATTTTTGTACCTATTTCTGAGTTTGAAGAGTATAATGTCGTATGGAGCTGAACAAAAGAGCTTGTTGGCCCTGTTAAGGGAGGGCGAAAGTTGCGAATCGGATAATTTAGGAAGTGAGGACGATGATGCAATGAATTCCGACAGTGAAAAAGAAGTAGACCATATTAGTGAGAGAAGTGTTGATAGTGATACAGAACAAGACTTGAATGACATTGAGAGTGTTATTCCAGAAACAACAGAAAATAAAGGTGTACCGGTTTTGTGTGGAAAACTTGGCACCAAATGGAATTCTATACTTAACAGGCCCATACGCACTCACCAGGTCTCAGAATATTATAATTTATTTACCGAGTCTGACAAAAGAGGTGGTGTAATTGAAGTGTAATTATGATGGTGTAGCGTGTGTAGTTTTGCGCTTCCCTCCAAAGCGGAATATAAGCGGTCTCCGTACTTTTTTAATTTAAACGCTCGGCTGCCGGAAAGCGCCATGGACTTCGATTCTCGCGGTTTCCATGTTACGTTTGAACCTATGTTCTTCCATAAGCTAGCCTCGTTCTGAAGAATTTGTTGGTGCTCAGTCCAGGCATGGTCAACAATTCCCGATTCAGATGTCTCCTCCCCCTTCAGTATACATTTTGTGTTCGAATATTCTTACAGATAACGGTGTCTTAGTCCCTCCCATGTAAGTATCCTCACATTCACATGGGACTTGTGAATGCATTTTTTGCTGGATTCCGATGTATTTTCAAGTTTCGTCTAGGTGAAGAAGCTCCGTAAGGTACTGCTAGATTGAAAGCAGTTCTCAATGTTGTACTTTTTTCCGACCCTTCTGATTTTCTCGAAAATACCTCTGAGAAATGAAAGGATGATAACTTGAGTTTGTGATCGTTCTTCGATCGTCTTGGTCCTTTCGTGTTGCTTCTGTACTTCTCCTAGGATTTGCACAGAGTAATCCACTTTAGCGTAGATCCTTTCTGGAAGAACTGGCTAGTCACTTGTTGAACACCGAACTGAAAAAATTTCTTTGTGACTCACTAATTTTGTCAGTGTTCAACTATGCTGATACTGTATATGACAGCTGCTTGACGGTTGCTAGTGTTCATAAAATTCAAAAGATTTAAAACTACTGTCTGCGTTAAATATATGGCATACAAAAAAGAAATCCCATCAGTCATGAATTAAGAACCGCCAAATGGATCAATATGAAAAACAGACGTTTCTTCCATTGTGCTATCATGTATCATAAAATCATTTTGGATAAAAATCCTCCATACTTACAAAATAATCAAATATCGCAAGATGTGCACAATCTGAACATTAGATTCAAGGGTAACCTGTCACAGCCCTCATGACATTGTTAACGACTAAAAACAATTGATAGAGGTAAGATGAAGTGGTTGAGAGAATTTATGCAAATTGGAATGAATACTAACATACTTTAAAAATTGTAAGTGTTATTAACGTCAACATACTGGTGTCATAAGTCGCGGTATACTACTCATCCATTTTTTCAATTTTAATTTGAATAGATTCATCGAGTTTATGAATTTGAATTCTGGAGGTATTGTGTTAAAGAATTCGGTGCTAGGTATAGGAAACATCTCTGAAGTGCGTTTTTTTCAGGTCTCGGAAAAATGTATTTGTTTTTGTTTCTTGTTTCATATATGTGGTTTGAGAGGGAGTTCCGATTTGAACTTGTGTTGTCTCGTGACATTCGTTAGGAAATATAAATGTCGTGCATCGAAATTTTTCATTTCTAAGTATAACTGATTTGTTGGGTGGGTATATGGTTTATTGAAGATCATTTTCACAATCCATTTCTGGATTTTCTCTAGGCGTATCATATAGTTGTTGTTCGCAGCTCCTCAAGCTATCAACCCATATATGTGAGACTTTGCCAGTGCATAGTAAAGCATCCTCAATTGATCAACAGCGAGAATGTTCACAAGATATTTGAATTTATATAAAGTGAAGCAAAATTTCTTCACTACATTGTTTATTTGCATATCCCATTTCAAGTGGCGATCTATGTATAAACCCAGATATTTTTAGATGTATGGTTTAGAATGAATTGAAGTTGATGTATTTATTATTGATGGAGGTCAGCGTATCGTAGTCTGGTAGGTAACGGGAGCACGAAGTAAAAGGAAGGAATATAGTTTTATTAAATGTGATTGCAAGAAGGCGGTTCTTGAGCCAACTGATGATTTTAATGAAGTCTCTCTCACTTTTTTCTTTCAACAAAGTCCAGCTAGGTGCGTCGTACAAAATAGCTGTGTCATCAGCAGAACTCATAATGTCTCCTTCACTCTCCAATTTGAATAAATCATTTATGTAAAAATTGAAGATTATTGGCCCAAGGACGGTTCCTTCTGGTACTCCATATGAAACGGTTTCAGTAGCGCTCTTTGAGTCACCGATTATTACCTGTTGTTTTCTGTCGACAAGATAGCTTTTGAGTAGTTGGTATGAAGTGCCTCTGAATCCAATACTCTGCAGTACATTCAATAGTTGTTCATGACCCACTGTATCGAAGGCTTTCTTCAGATCAGCAAATATACAAAGTGATGGCTTTTTTGTATCAATATTTTTTGTTATTGCTGAGACCAGGTGAACTATTGCATCATCAGTAGATTTATTCTCTGTGAAACGAAATTGCTTTCGAGATATAATTTTATATTTTTCTAAGTAGTTTATCATGCGATGTTTCAATATTTTCTCGATTATCTTTGCTAAGGTTGACAATAGAGATATAGGTCGGTAATTGCCCAAGTCCATTGTATCACCGCTCTTATATGTTGGTTTAACGACGGCTGATTTGAAGGCTTCTGGGAAAATTCCTGTTTGGAAGCATCAATTTATCAAGTAAGTCAGTGGTTTGGAGATCATATGCGACACCGCTTTCAGACCTTTTGTTGTTATACCATCAATACCTGGTGCTTTTTTATTTTTCAGGGAGTTGATAACATTCTTAATTTCGTTCTCATTGGTTTCCGTCAAAACAAAAGAATTTGGCAACTGAGTTAGGATATTCGGTTCCACAATGGAGTTTCTCTTCATATCATCTTCCAGAAAAACAAGAGTTGAACTCTTCAACGATATTTTCCTCTTTCGTAGTAATTTTTCCCTTGCGAGTTTTGATTTCAGTTATATCCTTAGTTTGTTGTTGACTTTTTGTAATTTCTCTCACGCATGTCCACAATCCGATCGTGTTATTCATATTTTTTGATATTTGATTTTGGTAGTATTCTCGTTTTTATCATTTCGTTGAGTTTGTTTCTATATATTTTATAATGTTTTTTATTTTCATCAGTAGGGTATATTTTCATTAATATAAAAAATATTTGCAACGAATATGTCAATATAATTAGGACAATGTCACAACGTTACTGTCAAATAGTGATCATGACTATTGAATTATATATGTCAGACACATGTGCAAAGATCCTTACTTTGAAGGAACAACTTCGCAAGAGCACTCTGAACAAACAGCAGGACTTCATCTGATTCAAAACAGAGAACCAACTACAGACCGGTTTCGGAATGTTGTCCCTCATCAGGTTATCACAATCGTATACACGCGAGGTCTCGCTTCCCGTCACCGTCCGCCGAGATGAATTATTAGCCAGAGAAGTAGTTGTTTTCTGTCGGACACATACCATACATACTATACAAATTTTGAGTCACTTCCTAAAGGATTGTTATCGACTGTTTTACAGTCACTTGGACATTTGCTCCTTGAAAATTCGGCACCGATTTTGGAGCCATTTTCAAGAAAAAAGAAGAAAAAAGGAAAAATTTATAGAAAAGGGGGTTGAGTGTAGATTCTACACTGAGTAGGCAGATTGAGATCTTAGAGAGAACAAGGGGCGAGAACTGGGGAGTAGGCAGATTGAGACCCCGACGTCAAGTCCCCCTTTTCGATCAATAGGAGTTAGGTGATACTTGGAGGTTTCATATACATATATATTCATATACATATATATATATATATATATATATATATATATATATATATATATATATATATATATATATATATATATATATATATATATATATATATTTAGATATTTGGAGCCATTTTCAAGAACTGAAATAGAAAGAAAATTAATGAAAGGTTAAAACGTAATTCTACGCTGAGGTCTCAATCTGCCTACTCCTCAGCTATAATTACGTTAGGTTTTTGTGACTTGACGTCGGGGTCTCAATCTGCCTACTCCCCATGTCTCGTCACTGGTTCTCTCTAAGGTCTCAATCTGCCTACTCCTTCGAGAGAACTGAGGAATTGTGGGTTGAGGAACTGTATTTATAGTGGACGTGGCTGTAATGGCCGTGTGCAATGTATTGGCGCGAGGTGAACTATGGGCGGGAACTGAATTGGCGCTAGATGAGCTGTGTGCGGGAACTTGGTTGGCGCTAAGTGAGCTGTGTGCGGGAACTGGGTTGGTGGGAAATGAGTTTATGCGTGCAATAAGAGGCTTCCAGGTATTGGGAAGTCTACGTCCATCGTCGCGAGTGTTGAGGCAATTGGGGCGCTTCTCTATCTCAAGGGCTTCTCGGATGATCCTGGTTTGCAGAGTTTTCTCGGTGGAAATTGTTTTTGTGTTTTTGAAGTCTATTTTGTGACCTGTGTCTTCTCGATGTTTATAAAGTGCGGAAGTGGAAGATGCCTGACGCACAGCAAGTTCGTGTTCGTAGACTCTGGAAGTTACTCGTCTATTAGTCTGGCCAATATAAGTTCTCGGGCAGTCTGAACATGGTATTTCATATATACCTTGAGAATCGTTTGGTATTGTGTCCTTGGGAGATCTGAGGAATTTGGATATTTGGTTGTTGGCCGTGAATATTGTTTTTATCTCGTGTTTTCTCAAGATATTGCTGATTTTGTCTGTCACACCTTTGATGTATGGTAGGAAAGCTTTGTGTGGCTGAATACTCTCTAGTGGATCGTTCGTTTTTGGAGGACGGGTCAGTTGATGGCGGATAGACTTGTCGATTAGCGAATTGTTGTAACCATTTTGGAGTAAGGCTGATTTCAGTTTGTCCAGCTCTTGTGGTCTATTCTGGTTGTCGGTAAGCTGAATTGATCTGTATATCAGAGATATCGTTTAGGTGATCTAAGAACGTGTTTAAGATTTCGTAACCATGAGGCCATATGACGAAAATGTCGTCAACGTATCTGAACCAGCAAGTAGGCTTGTGGTCAAATTCTTCTACAGCCCTAGTTTCGAAGTCTTCCATGAAAAGGTTTGCAAGGACTGGAGAAAGGGGGGAACCCATGGGAGCACCTTTCACTTGTTTGTAGTAAGTTCCTTGGAAGAGGAAGTACGTGTTGTTCATACAGTGACTGATGAGGTCCAGGGTGTCTTTTGGAATTCTGTGTTTAGTTTCAAGGATTTCTAGCGTGTCCGTTAGGGGAATGTTTGTGAAGAGAGAGACAACATCGAAGCTCACTAGGATATCGGGGTTCTGGATTCTATAGGATTTGAGAAGGTCTAAGAAGTGGAATGAATTTTTCACGTAGGATGAAGCTTCTTCTGCTCGTAGCTGAAGAGTACTCGCCAGATACTTGGCCAGGTTCTGGGTTGGTGATCCAAAGGCACTGACAATAGGTCGGAGTGGGATATCAGGCTTGTGTATTTTTGGAAGTCCGTAGATACGAGGGGTGCGTGATGACTTCTCTCTAGGGATAGTGGCTTTCTTGGTTTCGGCTGGTAGTTTAGAATTATTGATCAGATTTTTGGTCTTCTTTTCGAGGTAGGTTGTCGGGTCTCGTTGGGTGATCTGATACTCCGATGAGTTTAACAGTGTGCTCATTTTGTCTACATAATCTGAGGTATCCAGAACTACCGTGGCGTTGCCTTTGTCTGCTGGGAGAATAATTATGTCAGGGTTGTTGTGGAGGTTTCTGAGGCAATGTTTTTCGGCAGGTGTTATGTTGGATGGAGGGAGTTTTGCTCTCCTAAGTGTGGTGGCAATATCTTGTCTGGTTTCTTCAGCTGTGTTTTCTGGTAGATGGGTTATAGCGCATTCTATTTGTGTAATGATGGTTTCTGTTAGGATTCTGTTTGGTGTGATGGAATAATTGAATCCTCTTGATAGTAGTGCAAGGCTAGTTTGATCTAGTGGTGTGTCGGAGAAGTTGTGTACTAATACAGGTGATGCGGCTGGGACCAAGGGTGTCATGGTATTCGTTAACAATGCACAAAGTTTGTTTTTCTGTGTTTCTGTTTTCTTATTGCTGATGTGATCTGCTTTGTCTTGAGATATCCTGGTCAAAGTATCCCAGATGACTGGATGGATATCTACGGTGGATAATTTGCCAAAACATTTGTAGAGTGAGGTGTTGGTGATGTCCAAATTACGTCTGATGTCGTGAAGTGTTTTTCGAATGAGTGCTTGGCTGGCTTTATTGAGAATACGCTGGGCTGACGATGAGGTATCATGATGTTTCAACCGGAAGGCTTTGGGAATGACTCTGTGGTCTCTGCATGATTTGAGGAACGTGAGGTCGCACAGGAGTTTGGATCTTCGGATAAGGAGTGATGAATAGTTTTTCGTGAGATGAAGAATATCCTCCCCGTAGAGGCGTGAAATGTGTTCAGATAGGTTTCCGCGGTCAGATATTTGAAAACTAAAAGTTCGGGTTGAACCGCGTCTAGAATTTGTTGGAATTCGACGTTTCGGCTCCGATTTTGGAGCCATTTTCAAGAACTGAAATAGAAAGAAAATTAATGAAAGGTTAAAACGTAATTCTACGCTGAGGTCTCAATCTGCCTACTCCTCAGGTATAATTACGTTAGGTTTTTGTGACTTGACGTCGGGGTCTCAATCTGCCTACTCCCCATGTCTCGTCACTGGTTCTCTCTAAGGTCTCAATCTGCCTACTCCTTCGAGAGAACTGAGGAATTGTGGGTTGAGGAACTGTATTTATAGTGGACGTGGCTGTAATGGCCGTGTGCAATGTATTGGCGCGAGGTGAACTATGGGCGGGAACTGAATTGGCGCTAGATGAGCTGTGTGCGGGAACTTGGTTGGCGCTAAGTGAGCTGTGTGCGGGAACTGGGTTGGAGAGGCATCCAGGTATACCTGGAAGCCTCTCATTGCACGCATAAACTCATTTCCCACCAACCCAGTTCCCGCACACAGCTCACTTAGCGCCAACCAAGTTCCCGCACACAGCTCATCTAGCGCCAATTCAGTTCCCGCCCATAGTTCACCTCGCGCCAATACATTGCACACGGCCATTACAGCCACGTCCACTATAAATACAGTTCCTCAACCCACAATTCCTCAGTTCTCTCGAAGGAGTAGGCAGATTGAGACCTTAGAGAGAACCAGTGACGAGACATGGGGAGTAGGCAGATTGAGACCCCGACGTCAAGTCACAAAAACCTAA